>CM060309.1:1607856-1877856 GCA_030674185.1 Monoplex corrugatus | reverse complement strand
TATGATTGTTATTGTGCTGTCTTTGGATGGACAGCCAGTATGATTGTTATTGTGCTGTCTTTGGATGGAATCAGTATGATTGTTATTGTGCTGTCTTTGGATGGACACAGTATGATTGTTATTGTGCTGTCTTTGGATGGACAGTCAGTATGATTGTTATTGTGCTGTCTTTGGATGGACAGTCAGTATGATTGTTGTTGTGCTGTCTTTGGATGGACAGTCAGTATGATTGTTGTTGTGCTGTCTTTGGATGGACAGTCAGTATGATTGTTGTTGTGCTGTCTTTGGATGGACAGTCAGTATGATTGTTATTGTGCTGTCTTTGGATGGACAGTCAGTATGATTGTTATTGTGCTGTCTTTGGATGGACAGTCAGTATGATTGTTATTGTGCTGTCTTTGGATGGACAGTCAGTATGATTGTTATTGTGCTGTCTTTGGATGGACAGTCAGTATGATTGTTTTATTGTGCTGTCTTTGGATGGACAGTCAGTATGATTGTTATTGTGCTGTCTTTGGATGGACAGTCAGTATGATTGTTTTATTGTGCTGTCTTTGGATGGACAGTCAGTATGATTGTTATTGTGCGTCTTTGGATGGACAGTCAGTATGATTGTTATTGTGCTGTCTTTGGATGGACAGTCAGTATGATTGTTGTTATTGTGCGTCTTTGGATGGACAGCCAGTATGATTGTTGTTATTGTGCTGTCTTTGGATGGACAGTCAGTATGATTGTTATTATTGTGCTGTCTTTGGATGGACAGCCAGTATGATTGTTATTGTGCTGTCTTTGGATGGACATCAGTAGATTGTTGTTATATGCTGTCTTTGGATGGACAGTCAGTATGATTGTTATTATTGTGCTGTCTTTGGATGGACAGCAGTATGATTGTTATTGTGCTGTCTTTGGATGGACAGTCAGTATGATTGTTTTATTTGCGTCTTTGGATGGACAGTCAGTATGATTGTTGTTATTATGCTGTCTTTGGATGGACAGTCAGTATGATTGTTATTGTGCTGTCTTTGGAGGACAGCCAGTATGATTGTTATTGTGCGTCTTTGGATGGACAGCTCAGTATGATGTGTTATATGTGCTGTTTTGGATGGACAGTCAGTATGATTGTTATTGTGCTGTCTTTGGACGGACAGCCAGTATGATTGTTATTGTGCTGTCTTTGGATGGACAGCCAGTATGATTGTTATTGTGCTGTCTTTGGATGGACAGTCCAGTATGATTGTTATTGTGCTGTCTTTTGGATGGACATCCAGTATGATTGTTGTTATTGTGCTGTCTTTGGATGACAGCCAGTATGATTGTTATTTGTGCTGTCTTTGGATGGACAGTCCAGTATGATTGTTATTGTGCTGTCTTTGGCTGGACAGCCAGTATGATTGTTGTTATTGTGCTGTGTTTGGATGGACAGCCAGTATGATTGTTATTGTGCTGTCTTTGGATGGACAGTCAGTATGATTGTTATTGTGCTGTCTTTGGATGGACAGTCAGTATGATTGTTATTGTGCTGTCTTTGGATGGACAGTCAGTATGATTGTTGTTATTGTGCTGTCTTTGGATGGACAGCCAGTATGATTGTTATTGTGCTGTCTTTGGATGGACATCCAGTATGATTGTTATTGTGCTGTCTTTGGATGGACAGTCAGTATGATTGTTGTTATTGTGCTGTCTTTGGATGGACAGCCAGTATGATTGTTATTGTGCTGTCTTTGGATGGACAGCCAGTATGATTGTTGTTATTGTGCTGTCTTTGGATGGACAGTCAGTATGATTGTTGTTATTGTGCTGTCTTTGGATGGACAGTCAGTATGATTGTTATTGTGCTGTCTTTGGATGGACAGCCAGTATGATTGTTATTGTGCTGTCTTTGGATGGACAGTCAGTATGATTGTTGTTATTGTGCTGTCTTTGGATGGACAGCCAGTATGATTGTTATTGTGCTGTCTTTGGATGGACAGCCAGTATGATTGTTGTTATTGACTTTATCGTAGATGAGCATGTTGACATTGCTTTTATCACAGAGACATGGCTTAACCCCCTTGGTCACGAACCTATACATGCTAGCCTCACTCCGAGTGGTTACAGGCTTGCTTCTTTCCATCGCTCATCCCGAGGTGGCGGTATCGCCATCCTCTACAACGACTCACTCCATTCCCGCCTATCTTTCTCGCAGTCTCTGCCTTTCTCCCATCCTTCTTTCGAGCACGTTGAAGTATCCTTCCAATCCACCCCTCACCCCATCACCTTCTCCTGTGTCTATCGACCCCCACCTAGCTCTGCCAACAAACTCACCACATCCACGTTTCTGTCTGACTTTGACCAATTGCTTGACCACTACTGCCTCTTACCTGGAAATCTCATCATTCTAGGTGACATCAATGTCCACTATGACAACACTCACCGTTATGACACAAGACATATCATCAACTCTCTGTCCAATCACAATATGACTCAACACATTTCTGAACCAACCCATCAAAAAGGTCACATTCTTGACTGGATCATTTCTCGTGATCACCACAATTCCGCTACTGACAACTGCTTAGTTCTTTCTACCCGTCTAACTTCAGCCCTTCCATCTGACCACTCTGCAATTCTCTGTTCTCTCGACATTTCTCCTCCTTCCCGTACCATGCGCACAGTGACTCGACGCAATCTCAAATCTATCGACCTCTCCACATTTTCATCTGATGCCTCCCGTCTCCTTTCTGAAAAGTCACATAACCTTGCCGATGAATTCTATACTACTCTCCACCATCTTCTGGACACTCATGCTCCAGCCACAACCCGTCTTTTACCTGACCGCCCCCCTACCCCCTGGCTCACTCATGAGATCGCCTGTGCAAAACGTGCCCACCGCAGAGCAGAGCGCCGCTGGCGCAAATCCAAACTCACTGTACACAGGCAACTTTTCCAAGCCTCTAAAACAAAAGTATCCACCCTCATTGCATCAGCAAAAACAAGCTATTTCCAAACCAAAATCCTGAATGCCTCTTCTTCAAAAGAACTCTTTGCAACCATGAATCATCTCCTTGGCACACGAAAAGATTTACCTCTCCCAACAAAACATACAAATGAAGAACTCCCATCTGTATTCTCCAACTATTTCACCACCAAAATACAAACTCTTCGTGACAGGCTTGACAGGACACCCTGTCAACCATGCCCACCTGACCCTTCCTTCTCTGGCACACCTCTTACTACTTTTACCCCAGTCTCACAAGAAGAAATTCTCAACACAATCAGATCCATGTCGTTCAAAACCTGCGAACTGGATCCTCTTCCAGGTTCTCTCTACGCTGACTGTCTCCCTACTCTCCTCCCATTCATCACTGACATCATCAACACTTCTCTTCAAACTGGAACTGTCCCAGATTCTTTCAAGTCTGCTATTGTTCACCCTCTCCTCAAGAAACACAATTTAGATCCAAATGAACTGAAAAATTACCGGCCTATCTGTAATCTCTCTTTCTTGTCAAAACTCCTTGAAAAAGTCGTCCTCAACCAGCTGAACTCTCACCTGTCTGCCAACAATCTCCTCAATCCTTTCCAGTCAGCCTACCGCCAGTGCCATAGCACTGAAACTGCCCTACTACACATTCTCAACAATCTCCTCCTTGCAACTGATACTGGCAAAGTCTCTCTCCTCACACTCCTTGATCTGTCTGCAGCCTTTGATACCATTGATCATGGTATTCTCCTTTCTAGACTTCATCATACTTTTGGCATCTCTGACATTGCTCTGTCTTGGTTCACTTCATACCTATCCAACAGAAAACAAACCGTTCTCATCAATGGCACTTACTCTCAACCTGCATACCTGACCTGTGGTGTTCCACAAGGATCTGTCCTTGGCCCTGTTCTTTTCACTCTTTACACCTCCCCCCTGTCCACCATCATCAACTCCCATTCTATAAAACACCACTTCTATGCTGATGACACCCAACTTCAAGACAGTGACTCACCTGATAATATACAGCGCCTGTTGACTCGCACCACTGAGTGTTACTCGGACATTAAGAACTGGATGACACACAATAGACTTCAGCTTAATGACGACAAAACAGAAGCTATCCTCATTGGCACCCGTCAAAAACTTTCTCAGCTGCCTCCTCTTTCTCTCCCATTATGTAACACATCAGTCCCAATTTCTGATTCAGCTAAAAACCTTGGTGTCTGCATTGACTCTACCCTCTCCATGAACAACTTTGTTTCTCAAACTGCCAGATCCTGCTACTATCATCTCCATCGTATAAGGCTGATCAGGAAGTATCTCTCTGTCGAAACAACTGCAAAACTCGTTCTCTCCTTCATAATGTCTCGCATTGACTATTGCAATTCACTCCTGTCTGGTCTTCCTGCCTCCACCATTCACATCCTACAGCGAATTCAAAACAATGCTGCACGCCTTGTACTCAAAAAGAAAAAAGCTGACCACATATCTCCTCTCCTGGCACAACTTCACTGGCTCCCTGTATCAAAGCGCATACAGTACAAACTAGACACCATGTGCTACAAAAGCCTCAATAACGCAGCCCCCGATTACCTGTCAAGCCTACTTGAGATCTATCTTCCCTCACGTACCCTCCGCTCTGCCTCTGATCCTCTGAATTTTCGCTTTCCACGCACTAAGCTCAATACCTATGGTCCACGAGCCTTCTCTGTTTCTGGTCCACTCTCCTGGAACAAACTTCCTCTCTCAGTCCGTCAGCAACCTACTTTTGTCTCCTTCAAGTCCGCTCTCAAAACTCACCTTTTCTCCTCCGCATAAAATCCTAACCTCACTCAACCCCCCCCCCCCCCCCCCTCTGCAGCCTGTCTCCGCTCGGAGGGAATCACATGGTTATAATATATAATTGTATATGCTATGCTCTCTATAATTTTCCATTGGTTTTATTCTTGCTTTTATTGCTTTTATTCTTTCTCCCCATTTATAGCCATGCGTGTGTGTGTGTGTGTGTGTGTGTGTGTGTGTGTGTGTCTGTGTGTGTGCGTGCGTGTGTGCGTGCGTGCGTGCTTGCGTGTGTGTCTGCTTCAGCGCTTAGATTTGATTTTATCAAGATTTTGCGCTATATAAATATTGTAATTATGTAATTATGTTATTGTGCTGTCTTTGGATGGACAGCCAGTATGTTTGTTATTGTGCTGTGTTTGGATGGACAGTCAGTATGATTGTTATTGTGCTGTCTTTGGATGGACATCCAGTATGATTGTTGATTAGTAGCTGTGTTTGGATGGACAGCCATTATGATTGTTATTGTGCTGTCTTTGGACGGACAGTCAGTATGATTGTTATTGTGCTGTCTTTGGATGGACAGCCATTATGATTGTTATTGTGCTGTCTTTGGACGGACAGTCAGTATGATTGTTATTGTGCTGTCTTTGGATGGACAGCCATTATGATTGTTATTGTGCTGTCTTTGGACGGACAGTCAGTATGATTGTTATTGTGCTGTCTTTGGATGGACAGCCATTATGATTGTTATTGTGCTGTCTTTGGATGGACATCCAGTATGATTGTTTATTGTGCTGTCTTTGGATGGACATCCATTATGATTGTTATTGTGCTGTTTTGGATGGACATCCAGTATGATTGTTGTTATTGTGCTGTCTTTGGATGGACATCCAGTATGATTGTTGTTATTGTGCTGTTTTTGGATGGACATCCAGTATGATTGTTGTTATTGTGCTGTCTTTGGATGGACATCCAGTATGATTGTTGTTATTGTGCTGTCTTTGGATGGACATCCAGTATGATTGTTGTTATTGTGCTGTCTTTGGATGGACATCCAGTATGATTGTTGTTATTGTGCTGTCTTTGGATGGACATCCAGTATGATTGTTGTTTTGTGTCTGTTTCTTTGGATGGACAGTCAGTATGATTGTTGTTATTGTGCTGTCTTTGGATGGACAGTATGATTGTTATTGTGCTGTCTTTGGATAGACAGTCAGTATGATTGTTATTGTGCTGTCTTTGGATGGACATCCAGTATGATTGTTATTGTGCTGTCTTTGGATGGACAGTCAGTATGATTGTTGTTATTGTGCTGTCTTTGGATGGACAGTCATATGATTGTGTATTGTGCTGTGTTTGGATGGACAGCCAGTATGATTGTTATTGTGCTGTCTTTGGATGGACAGTCAGTATGATGTTGTTATTGTGCTGTCTTTGGATGGACATCCAGCATGATTGTTATTGTTGCTGTCTTTGGATGGACATGCCAGTATGATTGTTATTGTGCTGTCTTTGGATGGACAGTCAGTATGATTGTTATTGTGCTGTCTTTGGATGGACATCCAGTATGATTGTTATTGTGCTGTCTTTGGATGGACAGTATGATTGTTATTGTGCTGTCTTTGGATAGACATCCAGTATGATTGTTATTGTGCTGTCTTTGGATGGACAGCCAGTATGATTGTTGTTGTGCTGTCTTTGAATGGACAGCCAGTATGATTGTTATTGTGCTATCTTTGGATGGACATCCAGTATGATTGTTATTGTGCTGTCTTTGGATGGACAGCCAGTATGATTGTTATTGTCTGTGTTTGGATGGACATCCAGTATGATTGTTATTGTGCTGTCTTTGGATGGACAGTATGATTGTTATTGTGCTGTCTTTGGATAGACATCCAGTATGATTGTTATTGTGCTGTCTTTGGATGGACAGCCAGTATGATTGTTTTGTCTGTCTTTGGATGGACAGTCAGTATGATTGTTATTGTGCTGTCTTTGGATGGACATCCGTATGATTGTTATTGTGCTGTCTTTGGATGGACAGCCAGTATGATTGTTGTTATTGTGCTGTCTTTGGATGGACAGCCATATGTTATTGTGCTGTCTTTGGATGGACAGTCAGTATGATTGTTATTGTGCTGTCTTTGGATGGACAGTCAGTATGATTGTTGTTTGTGCTGTCTTTGGATGGACAGTCAGTATGATTGTGTTATTGTGCTGTCTTTGGATTGGACAGCCAGTATGATTGTTATTGTGCTGTCTTTGGATGGACAGTCAGTATGATTGTTGTTGTGCTGTCTTGGATGGACAGTCCAGTAGATTGTTATTGTGCTGTCTTTGGATGGACAGCCAGTATGATTGTTATTATGCTGTCTTTGGATGGACAGTCAGTATGATTGTTTATTGTGCTGTCTTTGGATGGACAGCCAGTATGATTTGTTATTTGCTGTCTTTGGATTGGCAGCCAGTATGATTGTTATTGTGCTGTCTTTGGATGACAGTCAGTATGATTGTTGTTGTGCTGTCTTGGATGGACATCAGTATGATTGTGTTATGTCTGTCTTGGATTGGCAGCCATAGTGCGTCTTTGGATGGACAGCCAGTATGATTGTTATTGTGCTGTCTTTGGATGGACAGTCAGTATGATTGTTATTGTGCTGTCTTTGGATGGACAGCCAGTATGATTTGTTATTTGCTGTCTTTGGATGGACAGTCCAGTATGATTGTTGGCTTTGAGGACACATATATTGTTTGTGCTGTCTTTGGATGGACATCCAGTATATTGTTATGTGCTGTCTTTGGATGGACAGCCAGTATGATTGTTATTGTGCTGTCTTTGGATGGACAGTCAGTATGATTGTATTGTGCTGTCTTTGGATGGACAGCCATATGATTGTTATTGTGCTGTCTTTGATGGACATCCAGTATGATTGTTATTGTGCTGTCTTTGGATGGACAGCCATATGATTGTTATTGTGCTGTCTTTGGATGGACAGTCCAGTATGATTGTTATTGTGCTGTCTTTGGATGGACAGCCAGTATGATTGTTATTGTGCTGTCTTTGGATGGACAGCCATATGATTGTTATTGTGCTGTCTTTGGATGGACAGCCAGTATGATTGTTATTGTGCTGTTTTGGATGGACATGCCAGTATGATTGTTATTGTGCTGTCTTTGGATGGACAGCAGTATGATTGTTATTGTGCTGTCTTTGGATGGACAGCCAGTATGATTGTTATTGTGCTGTCTTTGGATGGACAGTCCAGTATGATTGTTATTGTGCTGTCTTTGGATGGACAGCCAGTATGATTGTTATTGTGCTGTCTTTGGATGGACAGCCAGTATGATTGTTATTGTGCTGTCTTTGGATGGACATCCAGTATGATTGTTATTGTGCTGTCTTTGGAGACATCAGTATTTATTGTGTTTTGAGTGTTGTATGTGTTGGATGGACACCAGTATGATTGTTATTGTGCTGTCTTTGGATGGACACCAGTATGATTGTTATTGTGCTGTCTTTGGATGGACAGTATGATTGTTATTGTGCTGTCTTTGGATGACATCCAGTATGATTGTTATTGTGCTGTCTTTGGATGGACAGTATGATTGTTATTGTGCTGTCTTTGGATGGACAGTATGATGTTATGTGCGTTTGGATGGACACCAGTATGATTGTTATTGTGCTGTCTTTGGATGGACATCTAGTATGATTGTTATTGTGCTGTCTTTGGATGGACACCAGTATGATTGTTATTGTGCTGTCTTTGGATGGACACAGTATGATTGTTATTGTGCTGTCTTTGGATGGAACCAGTATGATTGTTATTGTGCTGTCTTTGGATGGACACCAGTATGATTGTTATTGTGCTGTCTTTGGATGGACAGCCAGTATGATTGTTGATTGTGCTGTCTTTTGGATGGACATCCAGTATGATTGTTATTGTGCTGTCTTTGGATGGACACCAGTATGATTGTTATTGTGCTGTCTTTGGATGACATCCAGTATGATTGTTATTGTGCTGTCTTTGGATGGACAGCCAGTATGATTGTTGTATTGTGCTGTCTTTGATGGACAGTCCAGTATGATTGTTATTGTGCTAGTCTTTGGATGGACATCCAGTATGATTGTTATTGTGCTGTCTTTGGATGGACAGCCAGTATGATTGTTATTGTGCTGTGTTTGGATGGACATCCAGTATGATTGTTATTGTGCTGTCTTTGGATGGACAGCCAGTATGATTGTTGTTATTGTGCTGTCTTTGGATGGACAACCAGTATGATTGTTATTGTGCTGTCTTTGGATGGACAGCCAGTATGATTGTTATTGTGCTGTCTTTGGATGGACAGCCAGTATGATTGTTGTTATTGTGCTGTCTTTGGATGGACATCCAGTATGATTGTTATTGTGCAGTCTTTGGATGGACAGCCAGTATGATTGTTATTGTGCTGTCTTTGGATGGACAGCCAGTATGATTGTTATTGTGCTGTCTTTGGATGGACAGTCAGTATGATTGTTATTGTGCTGTCTTTGGATGGACATACAGTATGATTGTTATTGTGCTGTGTTTGGATGGACAGCCAGTATGATTGTTGTTGTGCTGTCTTTGGATGGACATCCAGTATGATTGTTATTGTCTGTCTTGGATGGACGTCCAGTATGATTGTTATTGTTCTGTCTTTGGATGGACAGCCAGTATGATTGTTGTTGTGCTGTCTTTGGATGGACAGCCAGTATGATTGTTATTGTTCTGTCTTTGGATGGACATCCAGTATGATTGTTTTGTACTGTCTTTGGATGGACATCCAGTATGATTGTTATTATGCTGTCTTTCGATGGACATCCAGTATGATTGTTGTTGTGCTGTCTTTGGATGGACATCCAGTATGATTATTGTTGTGCTGTCTTTGGATGGACATCCAGTATGATTGTTATTATGCTGTCTTTGGATGGACAGCCAGTAGGATTGTTGTTGTGCTGTCTTTGGATGGACATCCAGTATGATTGTTATTATGCTGTCTTTGGATGGACATCCAGTATGATTGTTGTTGTGCTGTGTTTGGATGGACATCCAGTATGATTGTTATTATGCTGTCTTTGGATGGACATCCAGTATGATTGTTGTTGTACTGTCTTTGGATGGACAGCCAGTATGATTGTTGTTGTGCTGTCTTTGGATGAACATCCAGTATGATTGTTATTATGCTGTCTTTGGATGGACAGCCAGTATGATTGTTGTTGTGCTGTCTTTGGATGGACATCCAGTATGATTGTTATTATGCTGTCTTTGGATGGACATCCAGTATGATTGTTGTTGTGCTGTCTTTGGATGGACATTCAGTATGATTGTTGTTGTGCTGTCTTTGGGTGGACATCCAGTATGATTGTTATTATGCTGTCTTTCGATGGACAGCCAGTATGATTGTTATTGTGCTGTCTTTGGATGGACATCCAGTATTATTGTTATTGTGCTGTCTTTGGATGGACATCCAGTTTGATTGTTATTGTGCTGTCTTTGGATGGACATCCAGTATGATTGTTATTGTGCTGTCTTTGGATGGACATCCAGTATGATTGTTATTATGCTGTCTTTGGATGGACATCCAGTATGATTGTTATTGTGCTGTCTTTGGATGGACAGCCAGTATGATTGTTGTTGTGCTGTCTTTGGATGGACAGTATGATTGTTATTGTGCTGTCTTTGGACATCCAGTATGATTGTTATTGTGCTGTCTTTGGACATCCAGTATGATTGTTATTGTGCTGTCTTTGGACATCCAGTATGATTGTTATTGTGCTGTCTTTGGATGGACATCCAGTATGATTGTTATTGTGCTGTCTTTGGATGGACATCCAGTATGATTGTTAATGTGCTGTCTTTGGATGGACAGTCAGTATGATTGTTATTGTGCTGTCTTTGGATGGACATCCAGTATGATTGTTATTGTGCTGTCTTTGGATGGACAGTCAGTATGATTGTTATTGTGCTGTCTTTGGATGGACAGTATGATTGTTATTGTGCTGTCTTTGGATGGACAGTCAGTATGATTGTTGTTATTGTGCTGTCTTTGGATGGACAGTCAGTATGATTGTTGTTATTGTGCTGTCTTTGGATGGATAGCCAGTATGATTGTTATTGTGCTGTCTTTGGATGGACAGCCAGTATGATTGTTATTGTGCTGTGTTTGGATGGACAGCCAGTATGATTGTTGTTGTGCTGTCTTTGGATGGACATCCAGTATGATTGTTATTGTGCTGTCTTTGGATGGACAGTATGATTGTTATTGTGCTGTCTTTGGATGGACAGTATGATTGTTATTGTGCTGTCTTTGGATGGACAGTCAGTATGATTGTTGTTATTGTGCTGTCTTTGGATGGACTGTCAGTATGATTGTTGTTATTGTGCTGTCTTTGGATGGATAGCCAGTATGATTGTTATTGTGCTGTCTTTGGATGGACAGCCAGTATGATTGTTATTGTGCTGTGTTTGGATGGACAGCCAGTATGATTGTTGTTGTGCTGTCTTTGGATGGACATCCAGTATGATTGTTATTGTGCTGTCTTTGGATGGACAGTATGATTGTTATTGTGCTGTCTTTGGATGGACAGTATGATTGTTATTGTGCTGTCTTTGGATGGACAGTATGATTGTTATTGTGCTGTCTTTGGATGGACAACCAGTATGATTGTTATTGTGCTGTCTTTGGATGGACAGCCAGTATGATTGTGATTTTGCTGTCTTTGGATGGACAGCCAGTATGATAGGTTAATGGATGGATGATCTGTCTGCAGCCTTTGATACCATTGATCATGGTATTCTCCTTTCTAGACTTCATCATACTTTTGGCATCTCTGACATTGCTCTGTCTTGGTTCACTTCATACCTATCCAACAGAAAATAAACCGTTCTCATCAATGGCACTTACTCTCAACCTGCATACCTGACCTGTGGTTTCCACAAGGATCTGTCCTTGGCCCTGTTCTTTTCACTCTTTACACCTCCCCCCTGTCCACCATCATCAACTGCCATTCTATAAAACACCACTTCTATGCTGATGACACCCAACTTCAAGACAGTGACTCACCTGATAATATACAGGCCTGTTGACTCGCGCCACTGAGTGTTACTCGGACATTAAGAACTGGATGACACACAATAGACTTCAGCTTAATGACGACAAAACAGAAGCTATCCTCATTGGCACCCGTCAGAAACTTTCTCAGCTGCCTCCTCTTTCTCTCCCATTATGTAACACATCAGTCCCAATTTCTGATTCAGCTAAAAACCTTGGTGTCTGCATTGACTCTACCCTCTCCATGAACAACTTTGTTTCTCAAACTGCCAGATCCTGCTACTATCATCTCCATCGTATAAGGCTGATCAGGAAGTATCTCTCTGTCGAAACAACTGCAAAACTCGTTCTCTCCTTCATAATGTCTCGCATTGACTATTGCAATTCACTCCTGTCTGGTCTTCCTGCCTCCACCATTCACATCCTACAGCACATTCAAAACAATGCTGCACGCCTTGTACTCAAAAAGAAAAAAGCTGACCACATATCTCCTCTCCTGGCACAACTTCACTGGCTCCCTGTATCAAAGCGCATACAGTACAAACTAGACACCATGTGCTACAAAAGCCTCAATAACGCAGCCCCCGATTACCTGTCAAGCCTACTTGAGATCTATCTTCCCTCACGTACCCTCCGCTCTGCCTCTGATCCTCTGACTTTTCGCTTTCCACGCACTAAGCTCAATACCTATGGTCCACGAGCCTTCTCTGTTTCTGGTCCACTCTCCTGGAACAAACTTCCTCTCTCAGTCCGTCAGCAACCTACTTTTGTCTCCTTCAAGTCCGCTCTCAAAACTCACCTTTTCTCCTCCGCATAAAATCCTAACCTCACTCAACCCCCCCCCCCCTCTGCAGCCTGTCTCCGCTCGGAGGGAATCACATGGTTATAATATATAATTGTATATGCTATGCTCTCTATAATTTTCCATTGGTTTTATTCTTGCTTTTATTGCTTTTATTCTTTCTCCCCATTTATAGCCATGCGTGTGTGTGTGTGTGTGTGTGTGCGTGCGTGCGTGTGCGTGCGTGCGTGCTTGCGTGTGTGTCTGCTTCAGCGCTTAGATTTGATTTTATCAAGATTTTGCGCTATATTTTGCGCTATATAAATATTGTAATTATTATTATTATTATTGTGCTGTGTGTGTGTGTGTGTGTGTGCTCGCACGTATGTGTGTGTGTGCGCGTGCATGTGCGCGTGCATGCGTATGTGCGAGTGTGTGTGTGTGTGTGTGTGTGTGTGTACAACATACAACATTGTTCTTGTCATATTGCTGTTAACAGCTGACCGTGCCAAGCAGATCAAGACGTCGGCCATCATCAACGAGAGCCCCACAGACAAACTGATCCGAGAGCTGAGGGAGGAGAACCAGCGTTTGATGGAACTACTCAAAGAAGGGGGTGGAGCTGCAGCAGCTGCTATGATTGGTCAAACCCCGAGTGCTGGAGAGCCAGATGGTAGTTTGGCAACATGTCTTTTTTGTTTGTCATCTTTTCTTTTTAGCCTTTTTTTGCCTTGCTAAGAAAGTTGTTTTCATTTAGACACTCAAATAAAAAAACACAAACAAAACACTAATTATGAACGCAAAATTTGAGAAATGTGGAAATGAAATAATTTGACAAAGGAGGTAATAATGTGGAAGTAGAAACACATGGTACATTATTACATCATCATGCAAGTTTTAAAGATCTGCAGTGTGTTTGACAAAATGTTTTGCTCCAGACGTTGAGTCTGAGTGACTGTGGTGTGATGTAGAATTGTCTTTAGTCCTTGTTAGGCATTGGTTATGTTTCAAAACTAGTGCTGCGTAGTCTTCTGCAGTGTGCAATAGAAAACTTCTTGGCTTTTCCTGAATCAGAAATCATACATTTTTGGAAATAAGAAGGCAAATGGATAGAGAAGGAAAAAGGTAATAGGCAAAACGTAAGTGATATAAGAGATCATGTTTGCATGCATACATGTGTGTATGTGTGTGTATTTTTTTTTCTGTAGATCAAAAGCAGAAGAATGACCAAGAGAATGAAGCTGATGGGGATGATAAATTGTGTTAGAAAGTAAGAAGTTGTGTGTTGGTTTATCTATGGATGGCAAAGCAGATGTCATTGCTGACTTCATCACAGATGAACATGTTGACATTACATTTATCACTGAAACATGGCGTAACCCCCTTGGTCATGAACCCATACATGCGAGTCTCACTCCGAGTGGTTACAGGCTTGCTTCTTTCCATCGCTCATCCCGAGATGGCGGTATCGCCATCCTCTACAACGACTCACTCCATTCCCACCTATCTTTCTCGCAGTCTCTGCCTTTCTCCCATCCTTCTTTTGAGCACATTGAAGTATCCATCCAATCCACCCCTCACCCCATCACCTTCTCCTGTGTCTATTGACCTCCACCTAGCTCTGCCAACAAGCTCACCACATCCACGTTTCTCTCTGACTTTCACCAACTATTTGACCACTACTGCCTCTTACCTGGAAATCTCATCATTCTAGGTGACATCAATGTCCACTATGACAACACTCACCGTTATGACACAAGACATTTCATCAACTCGCTGTCCAATCACAATATGACTCAACACATTTCTGAACCAACCCATCAAAAGGGTCACACTCTTGACTGGATCATTTCTCGTGATCACCACAATTCAGCTACTGACAACTGCTTAGTTCTCTCAACCCGTCTAACTTCAGCCCTTCCATCTGACCACTCTGCAATTCTCTGTTCTCTTGACATTTCTCCGCCTTCCCGTTCCACGCGCACAGTGACTCGACGCAATCTCAAATCTATCGACCTCTCCACATTTTCATCTGATGCCTCCCGTCTCCTTTCTGAAAAGTCACATAACCTTGCCGATGAATTCTTTACTACTCTCCACCATCTTCTGGACACTCATGCTCCAGCCACAACCCGTCTTTTACCTGACCGCCCCCCTACCCCCTGGCTCACTCATGAGATTGCCTGTGCAAAACGTGCCTGCCGCAGAGCAGAGCGCCACTGGCACAAATCCAAACTCACTATTCATAGGCAACTTTTCCAAGCCTCTAAAACAAAAGTATCCACCCTCATTGCATCTGCAAAAACAAGCTTTTTCCAAACCAAAATCCTGAATGCCTCTTCTTCAAAAGAACTCTTTACAACCATGAATCATCTCCTTAGCACACGAAAAAAGTTACCTCTCCCAACAAAACACACAAATGAAGAATTCCCATCTGTATTCTCCAAGTATTTCACCACCAAAATACAAACTCTTCGTGACAAGCTTGACAGGACACCCTGTCAACCATGCCCACCTGACCCTTCCTTCTCTGGCACACCTCTTACTACTTTTACCCCAGTCTCACAAGAAGAAATTCTCAACACAATCAGATCCATGTCGTTCAAATCTGCAAACTGGATCCTCTTCCAGGTTCTCTCTACTCCGACTGTCTCCCTACTCTCCTCCCATTCATCACTGACATCATCAACACTTCTCTTCAAACTGGAACTGTCCCAGATTCTTTCAAGTCTGCTATCATTCACCCTCTCCTCAAGAAATACAATTTAGACCCAAATGAACTGAAAAACTATCGGCCTATCTCTAATCTCTCTTTCTTGTCGAAACTCCTTGAAAAAGTTGTCCTCAACCAGCTGAACTCTCACCTGTCTGCCAACAATCTCCTCAATCCTTTCCAGTCAGCCCACCGCCAGTGCCATAGCACTGAAACTGCCCTACTACACATTCTCAACAATCTCCTCCTTGCAACTGATACTGGCAAAGTCTCTCTCCTCACACTCCTTGATCTTTCTGCAGCCTTTGATACCATTCATCATGGTATTCTCCTTTCTAGACTCAATCATACTTTTGGCATCTCTGACACTGCTCTCTCCAGGTTCACTTCATATCTATCAAACAGAAAACAAACTGTTTTCATCAATGGTACTTACTCTCAACCTGCATACCTGACCTGTGGTGTTCCACAAGGATCTGTCCTTGGCCCTGCTCTTTTCACTCTTTACACCTCCCCCCTGTCCACCATTATCAACTTCCACTCTATAAAACACCACTTCTGTGCTGATGACACCCAACTTCAAGACAGTAACTCACCTGACAATGTACAGCGCCTCTTGACTCGCACCACTGAGTGTTACTCGGACATTAAGAACTGGTTGGCATACAATAAACTTCAGCTTAACGATGACAAGACAGAAGCTATCCTCATTGGCACCCGTCAGAAACTTTCTCAGCTGCCTCCTCTTTCTCTCCCATTATGTAACACATCAGTCCCAATTTCTGATTCAGCGAAAAACCTTGGTGTCTGCCTTGACTCTACCCTCTCCATGAACAAACTTTGTTTCTCAAACTGCCAGATCTTGCTACTATCACCTCCATCGTATAAGCCTGATCAGGAAGTATCTCTCTGTCAAAACAACTGCAAAAGTCATTCTCTCCTTCATAATGTCTCACATTGACTATTGCAATTCACTCCTGTCTGGTCTTCCTGCCTCCACCATTCACATCCTGCAGCGCATTCAAAATAATGCTGCATGCCTTGTACTCAAAAAGAAAAAAGCTGACCACATATCTCCTCTCCTGGCACAACTTCACTGGCTCCCTGTATCAAAGCGCATACAGTACAAACTAGACACCATGTGCTACAAAAGCCTCAATAACGCAGCCCCTGATTACCTGTCAAGCCTACTTGAGATCTATGTTCCCTCACGTACCCTCCGCTCTGCCTCCGATCCTCTGACTTTTCCCTTTCCACACACTAAGCTCAATACCTATGGTCCACGAGCCTTCTCTGTTTCTGGTCCACTCTCCTGGAACAAACTTCCTCTCTCAGTCCGTCAGCAACATACTTTTGTCTCCTTCAAGTCCGCTCTCAAAACTCACCTTTTCTCCTCTGCATAAAATCCTGACCTCACTCAACCCCCTCTGCAGCCTGTTTCTGCTCGGAGTGGAATCACATTGTAATATATATTTGTATATAATATGCTGTCTATAATTTTCCATTGCTTTTCTTCTTTTTCCCCATTTATAGCCATGTGGTGTGTGTGTGGTGTGTGTGTGTGTGTGTGTGTGTGTGTGTGTGTGTGTGTGTGTGTGTGTGTGTGTGTGTGTGTGGTGGTGCGTGCGTGCGTGTGTGTGCGTGCGTGCTTATGTGTCTGTTCAGCGCTTAGATTTGATTTCTATCGAGATTTTGCGCTAAATAAATATTGTAATTATTATTATTATTATTATTATTAGATGGGTTCCTATGACCTCAGTCTATGGGGCATTCCTGCAGTGCTGTCATTTTTTGTGGTTTTTTTAGTTGAAAAGCATATGCTAAGTAGACCCCAAGACCTTGCCAGCAGGCAGGCCTACAGAGCGTACGAGCGTATGTCATGATTATTCATTTTGAATTTTATTCATCAGCAGTAGTAGTAAGAAACTCTGGGGACAGCTGGACAGCTGAAGGTCCTCAGAGGAGAAACCCTTGTCAAGCAAGTGTTTCGGCCCTTAACTCCTGACACTCTAAGGGGGCCAGGCCGCATCCAGGTCATGACTCCTGGATGTCCGTCTGCTGTTACCTTTTTTTTTTAAACAGAAATTTGTCCTCCTCCAGGAATCAAACCCGCACAACCTAGGTAGGTTTCTCAAGGCAAAGTCACCTTTGTGATGGATGTCTTAACCACTTGGCTATCAGCCTATCAGTCACCAGCAACATATGGGGGAATTTTAAGCCTTATGAAGTTCACTTTCGTTCCTCCTGGACCAGATCCAGCTGGAGCTTTTTTTTGCTGCTTTTGCCATTGCCTTTAGGGCTCTGGTCATCTCTCTCCCTGAAATTGAGAGCTGCTTCATGAGATTATAGGCTGATGTGCCTGTCAACCCCCTTGCTCCAACCTCTATGGCAAGGACTTTGGCTTGAAATCCAGATGTCCTCAAGTTGCTGCTAGACTGGCATACTTTCCAGTCTTGTAGATATGGGCATCCTCCATTCTGCTTTCATATGGTACAGTTAGCTTGATTAGAATCACTTGTTTGGATAAATGGGAGTGGAGAACTATGTCCAGTCTCATGCCACTCTTGCTGTTGATTTCTGGGTGTTTTTTCCATTGTGGGAGAACTCCTGTGCACTCCCGGTCGTCTGCTTCACACAGCAGACCCCACGTCCATGCTCTGGGTGTCACATCTTTTTCAGGCCACATTTTCTTGCTTTCTGCTGTGTAAAACGTTCTTGGAGCTTCTGGTCATCTTCATCACCATGTGCCCTACCGCATGGCGTTGGCGATCATGGCCCTCCATATGCATCTATCCCTTGTTGCCACAAGTGCATCTTCCACCCTCTCTGTCCTCAGCCACCCTGCAAGTCCGTCCAATATTTTCTCCCTGGGTCTAATTGGTGCTCTCTTTTCCTTCAGCTTTCCTGTTGTGGCCAGGTGCTGTAATTCCCCTTTCCTCATAAAGTGTCCTATAAATGTTGCTTGTCTTTTCTAATCTTCTTTACCAATGATCTTCTTGTGTCTGCCTCCATCTTGTGTCTCGTTTGTTTGTTGTTGTTTTTTGCTGTCCATGGAACTCTCAACATTCTTCTTAGAAACTGCATTTCAGTTGCCTCATTTTGTTCTGGCTTTGTGTGTTGACTGTCCACACTTACAACCGTGTAACTTTATTGATTCTATGTAACATTCAAGAACTTTCTCCCCGATGTTAATTGATAGGCATTTGTTGGTAAGAACGCTTTTCATCTTCTTGAATGCTGTTTTGGCTTGGCTGATTCTGCTGGCTATTTCTGATGTGCATCTGCCGTCTGGTGAAATGACCGTTCCCAGATGTTTAAACTTATCAACCTGTCTGAAAGTTGTGCCATTTGCTGTTATTTTCCATGAGGGAATTTCTTATTAGGGAATTTCTTATTAGGGAATTTCTTATTAGGGAATTTCTTATTAGGGAATTTCTTGTTTTTTTACTGATTACGATGACTTCAGTCTTTTTGCTATTAAACTCCAGCCCTCTATTTTTACTTTCTATTTTTTAGGATTTATAGACCAGCTTTTATGAATGTTTTGGTGTAAGTAGTTACAGGGGCAGATACTGATATCACTTACATGTACTTAGTTACAGGGTTATATACTGACATCATTTATATGTAGTAGTTACAGGGTTAGATACTGCCATCATTGACATGTATGTAGTTACAGGGGCAGATACTGATATCTTTGATAGGTACGTATTCACAGGGGCGTATACTGACATCATTTACGTGTGCGTTGTTACAGGGGCATATACTGACATCATTGACATATGCGTACTTACAGGGGCATATACTGACATCATTGACATATGCATAGTTACAGGGGCATATACTGACATCATTGACATATACGTAGTTACAGGGGCATATACTGACATCATTGACATGTATGTAGTTACAGGGGCATATACTGACATCATTGACATGTGCGTAGTTACAGGGGCATATACTGACATCATTGACATATGCGTAGTTACAGGGGCATATACTGACATCATTGACATGTGCGTAGTTACAGGGGCATATACTGACATCATTGACATATGCGTAGTTACAGGGGCATATACTGACATCATTGACATGTGCGTAGTTACAGGGGCATATACTGACATTATTGACATGTTCATAGTTACAGGGGCATATACTGATATCATTGACATGTAAATAGTTACAGGGGCATATACTGACATCATTGACATGTACATAGTTACAGGGGCATATACTGACATCATTTATATGTACGTAGTTACAGGGGCATATACTGACATCATTGACATACACATAGTTACAGGGGCATATACTGACATCATTAAAATGTACGTAGTTACAGGGGCATGTACTGACATCATTAACATGTACATAGTTACAGGGGCATATACTGACATCATTGACATGTACGTAGTTACAGGGGCATATACTGACATCATTGACATGTACGTAGTTACAGGGGCATATACTGACATCATTGACATGTACGTAGTTACAGGGGCATATACTGACATCATTGACATGTACGTAGTTACAGGGGCATATACTGACATCATTGACAAGTACGTAGTTACAGGGGCATATACTGACATCATTGACAAGTATGTAGTTACAGGGGCATATACTGACATCATTGACATGTACATAGTTACAGGGGCATATACTGACATCATTGACAAGTACGTAGTTACAGGGGCATATACTGACATCATTGACAAGTACGTAGTTACAGGGGCATATACTGACATCATTGACATGTACGTAGTTACAGGGGCATATACTGACATCATTGACATGTACATAGTTACAGGGGCGTATACTGACATCATTGACAAGTATGTAGTCACAGAGGCATATACTGACATCATTGACAAGTACGTAGTTATAGGGGCATATACTGACATCATTTATATGTACGTAGTTACAGGGGCATATACTGACATCATTTATATGTATGTAGTTACAGGGGCATATACTGACATCATTTACATGTACGTAGTTACAGGGGCAGATACTGACATCATTTACATGTACATAGTTACAGGGACAGATACTGACATCATTGACATGTACGTAGTTACAGGGGCATATACTGACATCATTGACATGTACATAGTTACAGGGGCATATACTGACATCATTGATAAGTACATAGTTACAGGGGCATATACTGACATCATTGACAAGTACGTAGTTACAGGGGCATATCCTGACATCATTGACAAGTATGTAGTTACAGGGGCATATACTGACATCATTTATATGTACGTAGTGACAGGGGCATATACTGACATCATTTATATGTACATAGTGGCAGGGGCATATACTGACATCATTGACAAGTACGTAGTTACAGGGGCATATACTGACATCATTGACATGTACATAGTTACAGGGGCAGATACTGACATCATTGACAAGTACGTAGTTACAGGGGCATATACTGACATCATTGACATGTACGTAGTTACAGGGGCAGATACTGACATCATTGACATGTACATAGTTACAGGGACAGATACTGACATCATTGATATGTACATAGTTACAAGGACAGATACTGACATCATTGACATGTAGTAGTTACAGGGACAGATACTGACATCATTTATATGTACATAGTTACAGGGACAGATACTGACATCATTGACATGTACATAGTTACAGGGGCAGATACTGACATCATTGACATGTACATAGTTACAGGGGCATATAATGACATCATTGACATGTACATAGTTACAGGGACAGATACTGACATCATTGACATGTACGTAGTGTCAGGGGCTTATACTGACATCATATACTTGTACGTAGTTACAGGGGCAGATACTGATATCATTGACATGTACATAGTTACAGGGACAGATACTGACATCATTGACATGTACGTAGTTACAGAGCAGATACTGACATCATTGACATGTTCATAGTTACAGGGACAGATACTGACATCATTGACATGTACGTAGTTACAGGGGCAGATACTGACATCATTGACATGTGCGTAGTTACAGGGGCAGATACTGACATCATTGACATGTACGTAGTTACAGGGGCAGATGCTGACATCATTGACATGTACGTAGTTACAGGGGCATATACTGACATCATTTATATGTACGTAGTTACAGGGGCAGATACTGACATCATTTATATGTACGTAGTTACAGGGACAGATGCTGACATCATTGACATGTACGTAGTTACAGAGGCATATACTGACATCATTTATATGTACGTAGTTACTAGGGGCAGATACTGACATCATTTATATGTACGTAGTTACAGGGGCATATACTGACACCATTGACATGTACGTAGTTACAAGGGCAGATACTGACATTTATATGTACGTAGTTACAGGGGCATATACTGACATCATTTATATGTACGTAGTGACAGAGGCATATACTGACATCATTTATATGTACGTAGTGACAGAGGCATATACTGACATCATTTATATATATACGTAGTGACAGGGACAGATACTGACATCATTTATATGTACGTAGTGACAGAGGCATATACTGACATCATTTATATATACGTAGTGACAGGGACAGATACTGACATCATTTATATGTACGTAGTGACAGGGACAGATACTGACATCATTTATATGTACGTAGTTACAGGGGCAGATACTGACATCATTTATATGTACGTAGTGACAGGGACAGATACTGACATCATTTATATGTACGTAGTTACACGGGCAGATACTGACATCATTTATATTACGTAGTGACAGGGACAGATACTGACATCATTTATATATGTTACGGGAGATATACAAATGTGTGACAGGGAATACTGACATCATTTATATGTACGTAGTTACAGGGGCAATACTGACATCATTTATATGTAGTATTACGTACTGACTATTATTAGTATTACAGGGGCAGATACTGACATCATTGACATGTACGTAGTTACAGGGGCATATACTGACATCATTTATATGTACGTAGTTACAGGGGCATATACTGACATCATTGACAAGTACGTAGTTACAGGGACATATACTGACATCATTGACATGTACGTAGTTACAGGGGCATATACTGACATCATTTATATATACATAGTTACAGGGGCATATACTGACATCATTGAAATGTACGTAGTTGCAGGGGCTTATACTGACATCATTGACATGTACGTAGTTACAGGTGCAGATACTGACATCATTTATATCTACGTAGTTACAGGGGTATATACTGACATCATTGACATGTACGTAGTTACTGGGGCATATACTGACATCATTGACATACACGTAGGTACAGGGGGCATATACTGACATCATTGACATACACGTAGTTACAGGGGTATATACTGACATCATTGACATGTACGTAGTTACTGGAGCATATACTGACATCATTGACATACACGTAGGTACAGGGGGCATATACTGACATCATTTATATGTACATAGTTACAGGGGCAGATAGTGACATCATTGACATGTACATAGTTACAGGGGGCATATACTGACATCATTGACATTTACATAGTTACAGGGGGCATATACTGACATCATTAACAGGTACGTAGTTACAGGGACAGATATATCATTTATATGTACATAGTCACAGGGGCAGATAGTGACATCATTGACGTGTACATAGTTACAGCTTCATATACTGACATCATTGACGTGTACGTAGTTACAGGGGCATATACTGACATCATTAACAGGTACGTAGTTACAGGGACAGATACTGACATCATTAACATGTACGTAGTTACAGGGGCAGATACTGACATCATTGACATGTGCGTAGTTACAGGGGCAGATACTGACATCATTAACATGTACGTAGTTACAGCTTCATATACTGACATAATAATAATATAATAATAATAATTACAATATTTATATAGCGCAAAATCTTGATAAAATCAAATCTATGCGCTGAAACACACACACACGCACGCACGCACGCACACACCGCACGCACGCACACACACGCACCCACGCACACACACACACACACACACTCACACACACACACACACACACACACACACACACACCACACACACACACACACACACACACACACACACACACACAGTGACACACACACACACACACGGCTATAAATGGGGAGAAAGAATAAAAACAATGGAAAATTATAGAGAACATCATTAACAGGTACGTAGTAACAGGGACAGATACTGACATCATTAACATGTACGTAGTTACAGGGACAGATACTGACATCATTAACATGTACATAGTTACAGGGACAGATACTGACATCATTAACATGTACGTAGTTACAGGGACAGATACTGACATCATTAACATGTACATAGTTACAGGGCATATACTGACATCATTGACATGTACGTAGTTACAGGGACAGATACTGACATCATTAACATGTACGTAGTTACAGGGACAGATACTGACATCATTAACATGTACGTAGTTACAGGGACAGATACTGACATCATTGACATGTACGTAGTTACAGGGACAGATACTGACATCATTAACATGTACGTAGTTACAGGGACAGATACTGACATCATTAACATGTACGTAGTTACAGGAACAGATACTGACATCATTAACATGTACGTAGTTACAGGGGCACATACTGACATCATTAACATGTACATAGTTACAGGGACAGATACTGACATCATTGACATGTACATAGTTACAGGGACAGATAGTGACATCATTGACATGTACGTAGTTACAGGGGCAGATACTGACATCATTGACATGTACATAGTTACAGGGACATATACTGACTTTGACATGTACATAGTTACAGGGACAGATACTGACATCATTGACATGTACGTAGTTACAGGGACATATACTCGCATCATGGACAAGTACGTAGTTACAGGGGAGATGCTGACATCATTAACATGTACGTAGTTACAGGGGAGATGCTGACATCATTAACATGTACGTAGTTACAGGGGAGATGCTGACATCGTCGACATGTACGTAGTTACAGGGGAGATGCTGACATCGTCGACATGTACATAGTTACAGGTTCAGATACTGACATCATTGACATGTAGATAGTTACAGGTGCATATACTGACATCATTGACATGTACGTAGTTACAGGTGCATATACTGACATCATTTACATGTATAGACACATATAGATCACTCATAAGGAAGATTAGGAAAAGACAGGCAACATTTATAGGCCATTTTACGAGTAAGGGGGATTTGGAGCACCTGGTCACAACAGGAAAGCTGGAGGGAAAGACAGCACCGGGTAGATCCAGGGAGAAAATGCTAGACGGACTTGCGGAGTGGCTGAGATGGATAGAGATGTGGCACGATAGGACAGATGAGGTCATGGAGGATGCGACATATGTGATGATGAATACTGACTCATTGACATTCATGTTACAGGGCAATACTGACATCATTGACATGTACTAGTTACAGGGATTACTGAACATTGACATGTACATAGTTACAGGGGCATATACTGACTCATTGACATGTACTAGTTACAGGCTATACTGACATCATTGACATGTACGTAGTTACAGGGGCAAACTGACATCATTGAAAGTACGTAGTTACAGGGGCATATACTGACATCATTGACAAGTACGTAGTTACAGGGCATATACTGAATCATTGACATGTACATAGTTACAGGGGCATATACTGATACATTAATGACATGTATCATAGTTTACAGGGGCATATACTGACATCATTGACATGTACTAGTTACAGGGGCATATACTGACATCATTGACATGTACATAGTTACAGGGGCATATACTGACATCATTGAATGTACGTAGTTACAGGGGCATATACTGACATCATTGACAGTACACGTAGTTACAGGGGCATATACTGAATCATTGACATGTACATAGTTACAGGGGCAATACTGACATCATTGACATGTACATAGTTACAGGGCATATACTGACATCATTGACAGTACGTAGTTACAGGGGCATATACTGACATCATTGACATGTACATAGTTACAGGGGCAGATACTGACATCATTGACATGTACGTAGTTACAGGGGACATATACTGACATCATTGACATGTACATAGTTACAGGGACATATACTGACATCATTGACATGTAATAGTTACAGGGGCAATACTGACATCATTGACATGTACATAGTTACAGGGGCATATACTGACATCATTGACATGTACTAGTTACAGGGGCATATACTGACATCATTGACATGTACATAGTTACAGGGGCAATACTGACATCATTGACATGTACATAGTTACAGGGCAGATACTGACATCATTGACATGTACATAGTTACAGGGACAGATACTGACATCATTGACATGTAGTAGTTACAGGGGCAGTACTGACATCATTTATATGTACATAGTTACAGGGACAGATACTGACATCATTGACATGTACATAGTTACAGGGGCAGATACTGACATCATTGACATGTACATAGTTAAGGGGCATATACTGACATCATTGACATGTACATAGTTACAGGGCAGATACTGACATCATTGACATGTACGTAGTTAAGCTATACTGACATCATTACATGTACGTAGTTACAGGGGCAATACTGACATCATTGAATGTACATAGTTACAGGGCAATACTGACATCATTGACATGTACGTAGTTACAGGGCATATACTGACATCATTGACATGTACTAGTTACAGGGACAGATACTGACATCATTGAATGTACGTAGTTACAGGGGCAGATACTGACATCATTGACATGTACATAGTTACAGGGGCATATACTGACATCATTAATGTACGTAGTTACAGGGGCAGATACTGACATCATTACATGTACGTAGTTACAGGGGCATATACTGACATCATTTAATGTACGTAGTTACAGGGGCATATACTGACATCATTGACATGTACGTAGTTACAGGGGCATATACTGACATCATTGACATGTACGTAGTTACAGGGCATATACTGACATCATTATATGTACGTAGTTACAGGGGCAATACTGACATCATTTAATGTACGTAGTTACAGGGGCATATACTGACATCATTGACATGTACGTAGTTACAGGGCAGATACTGACATCATTTAATGTACGTAGTTACAGGGGCATATACTGACATCATTGAATTAGTAGTTACAGGGGCATATACTGACATCATTTACAGTACTAGTTACAGGGGCAGATACTGACATCATTGACATGTACTAGTTACAGGGGCAATACTGACATCATTGACATGTACGTAGTTACAGGGGCATATACTGACATCATTTATATGTACGTAGTTACAGGGGCATATACTGACATCATTGACATGTACGTAGTTACAGGGCATATACTGACATCATTTATATGTACGTAGTTACAGGGCAGATACTGACATCATTTAATGTACGTAGTTACAGGGGCAGATACTGACATCATTACATGTACGTAGTTACAGGGGCAGATACTGACATCATTTAATGTACGTAGTTACAGGGGCAGATACTGACATCATTGACATGTACGTAGTTACAGGGGCATATACTGACATCATTAATGTACGTAGTTACAGGGGCATATACTGACATCATTGACATGTACGTAGTTACAGGGCAGATCGACATTCATTGAATGATACGTAGTTACAGGGGCATATACTGACATCATTTATATGTACGTAGTTACAGGGGCAGATACTGACATCATTTATATGTACGTAGTTACAGGGGCATATACTGACATCATTTACATGTACGTAGTTGCAGGGGCAGATACTGACATCATTTATATGTACGTAGTTACAGGGGCATATACTGACATCATTTATATATATGTAGTTACAGGGGCATATACTGACATCATTTACATGTACGTAGTTACAGGGGCAGATACTGACATCATTTATATGTATGTAGTTACAGGGGCAGATACTGACATCATTGACATGTACGTAGTTACAGGGGCAGATACTGACATCATTTATATGTATGTAGTTACAGGGGCATATACTGACATCATTGACATGTACATAGTTACAGGGGCAGATACTGACATTGACATGTACATAGTTACAGGGGCATATACTGACATCATTTACATGTACGTAGTTACAGGGGCAGATACTGACATCATTTACATGTACATAGTTACAGGGGCAGATACTGACATCATTTATATGTACGTAGTTACAGGGGCAGATACTGACATCATTGACATGTACGTAGTTACAGGGGCAGATACTGACATTGTTGACATGTACGTAGTTACAGGGGCAGATACTGACATTATTGACATGACTGCAGTGGTATGTGTAATGATTTTTTTTGATTTTTTTTTCTTCTTTTTTTTGGGTAGTGGTGGAGGTGGTGGTGGTAGGGGTGTCATTGATGTGTTTAAGATTTTGTTTTATTTGAAGTGATTAAATTCATTCTTTATCTGAGCAGTCAGCTGGGCTTTGAACATTCATAAGAATAGTACAAAAGAATTAAACAACTACTGTGATGTAAAGAACACATGTTATCAGTGCCCCTGTTATCTTGTTTTAATGACTAAAGAACAGATTATCAATACAAAACTTGTTGTATGCTTGTCCACGTGTCTTGTTTTAACGACTGAAGAACAGATGTATCAATACAAAACTTGTTGTATGCTTGTCCACGTGTCGTCTTATTTTAATGACTAAAGAACAGATTATCAATACAAAACTTGTTTTATGCTTGTCCACGTGTCGTCTTATTTTAATGACTAAAGAACAGATTATCAATACAAAACTTGTTATATGCTTGTCCAGTGTCGTCTTATTTTAATGACTAAAGAACAGATTATCAATACAAAACTGTTGTTATGCTTGTCCATGGTGTCTTATTTTAATGACTAAAGAACAGATTATCAATACAAAACTTGTTTATGCTTGTCCACGTGTCTTATTTTAATGACTAAAGAACAGATGTATCAATACAAAACTTGTTGTATGCTTGTCCACATGTCTTATTTTAATGACTAAAGAACAAATTATCAATACAAAACTTGTTTATGCTTGTCCACGTGTCTTATTTTAATGACTAAAGAACAGATTATCAATACAAAACTTGTTTATGCTTGTCCACGTGTCTTATTTTAATGACTAAAGAACAGATGTATCAATACAAAACTTGTTGTATGCTTGTCCACGTCGTCTTATTTTAATGACTAAAGAACAGATTATCAATACAAAACTTGTTGTATGCTTGTCCAGTGTCGTCTTATTTTAATGACTAAAGAACAGATTATCAATACAAAACTTGTTGTATGCTTGTCCAGTGTCGTCTTATTTTAATGACTAAAGAACAGATGTATCAATACAAAACTTGTTGTATGCTTGTCCATGTCGTCTTATTTTTAATGACTAAAAGAACAGATGTATCAATACAAAACTTGTTGTATGCTTGTCCACGTGTCTTATTTTAATAACTAAAGAACAAATTATCAATACAAAACTTGTTGTATGCTTGTCCACGTGTCGTCTTATTTTAATGATTAAAGAACAGATTATCAATACAAAACTTGTTGTATGCTTGTCCACTGTGTCATCTTATTTTAATGACTAAAGAACAGATTATCAATACAAAACTTGTTGTATGCTTGTCCACGTGTCGTCTTATTTTAATAACTAAAGAACAGATTATCAATACAAAACTTGTTTTATGCTTGTCCACGTATCTCTTATTTTAATAACTAAAGAACAGATTATCAATACAAAACTTGTTGTATGCTTGTCCACGTGTCGTCTTATTTTAATAACTAAAGAACAGATTATCAATACAAAACTTGTTTTATGCTTGTCCACGTGTCTTATTTTAATAACTAAAGAACAGATTATCAATACAAAACTTGTTGTATGCTTGTCCACGTGTGTCTTATTTTAATAACTAAAGAACAGATTATCAATACAAAACTTGTTTTATGCTTGTCCACGTGTCTTATTTTAATGACTAAAGAACAGATTATCAATACAAAACTTGTTGTATGCTTGTCCACGTGTCTTATTTTAATGACTAAAGAACAGATTATCAATACAAAACTTGTTGTATGCTTGTCCACGTGTCTTATTTTAATGACTAAAGAACAGATTATCAAT
Source organism: Monoplex corrugatus (assembly GCA_030674185.1). Classification (NCBI taxonomy): domain Eukaryota; kingdom Metazoa; phylum Mollusca; class Gastropoda; order Littorinimorpha; family Ranellidae; genus Monoplex; species Monoplex corrugatus. Next base: position 1,848,429 of record CM060309.1, on the reverse strand, counting down.
ACAAAACTTGTTGTATGCTTGTCCACTGTGTCTTATTTTAATGACTAAAGAACAGATTATCAATACAAAACTTGTTGTATGCTTGTCCACGTGTCTTATTTTAATGACTAAAGAACAGATTATCAATACAAAACTTGTTGTATGCTTGTCCACGTGTGTCTTATTTTAATGACTAAAGAACAGATTATCAATACAAAACTTGTTGTATGCTTGTCCACGTGTCGTCTTATTTTAATGACTAAAGAACAGATTATCAATACAAAACTTGTTGTATGCTTGTCCACGTGTCGTCTTATTTTAATAACTAAAGAACAGATTATCAATACAAAACTTGTTGTATGCTTGTCCACGTGTCGTCTTATTTTAATAACTAAAGAACAGATTATCAATACAAAACTTGTTTTATGCTTGTCCACGTGTCGTCTTATTTTAATAACTAAAGAACAGATTATCAATACAAAACTTGTTTTATGCTTGTCCACGTGTCGTCTTATTTTAATAACTAAAGAACAGATTATCAATACAAAACGTGTTGTATGCTTGTCCACGTGTCTTATTTTAATGACTAAAGAACAGATTATCAATACAAAACTTGTTGTATGCTTGTCCACGTGTCTTATTTTAATAACTATAGAACAGATTATCAATACAAAACTTGTTTTATGCTTGTCCACATATCGTCTTATTTTAATAACTAAAGAACAGATTATCAATACAAAACTTGTTGTATGCTTGTCCATGTGTCTTATTTTAATAACTAAAGAACAGATTATCAATACAAAACGTGTTGTATGCTTGTCCACGTGTCTTATTTTAATGACTAAAGAGCAGATTATCAGATTATCAAGATAAAACTTGTTTTATGCTTGTCCACTTGCAGGTGAGGTGGAGGAGATGAAGAAAGCACTTGAAGAGCAGATGAAGAAGAATCAAGAAGAACTGGAAGAGATGAAAAAGTCCTATGAAGAACGAATGAAGGAATCTAAGGTTGCCTCTGATGTAAGTGATAAATAAACAATAACTGACTTCTCTTTCTGCAGTTGTGCACTTCATCTTGATCTTGTTATGTATGTCACAAAATCTACAATCAGCATATATGCAACAGTTATGTTAGAATTGTTGATAAAGGTTTATTAAGTTAGTTTTATTTGTCTAATTGGTTGGTTAGTTGGTTGGCTGGCTGGTTGGGTGGTCAGTTGGTCACACTTAGTTTTCTCTTATTGTCATGTAAATGCTTCTTTTTTGTCCTTGTGGTCTGAAAGGACACAGATTCAATGAGAAAAAGAAGAAGTAGTAATTAAGGTTTTGTTTTTGCTTTTCCTTTGTTGTTCTATCATCAGTCCCATTTCCTTTATTTCTATTGTAGGAATTGTGACAAGTTATTGTTTGTCATTCCCAGTGCCTGTGTGATGTCTGAACATAAAAATGTTGACAGATTATTGTTTGTCATTTAAATGTTGACAGATTGTTGTTTGTCATTCCCAATACCTGTGTGATGTCTGAACATAAAAATGTTGACAGATTGTTGTTTGTCATTCCCAATACCTGTGTGATGTCTGAAAATAAAAATGTTGACAGATTATTGTTTGTTGTTCCCAATACCTGTGTGATGTCTGAACATAAAAATGTTGACAGATTGTTGTCATTCCCAATACCTGTGTGATGTCTGAACATAAAAATTGTTGACGGATTATAGTTTGTCATTCCCAATACCTGTGTGATGTCTGAACATAAAAATGTTGACAGATTGTTGTTTGTCATTCCCAATACCTGTGTGATGTCTGAACATAAAAATGTTGACAGATTTTGATCAATTGTATCTAAATGTTTTTTTTGTCATTCTCAACATTTGATTGTATTGTTGTTTATCATTTCCAGCAGCTGTGTGATGTGTGAATGTTGATATATTGTTTATATTTCCAGTATCTGTGTGATGTCTGAATGTGTGAATGTTGAATATATTGTTTATTATTTCCAGTATCTGTGTGATGTCTGAATGTGTGAATGTTGACATATTGTTGTTTATCATTTCCTGTGTCTGTGTGATGTCTGAATGTGTGAATGTTGACATATTGTTGTTTATCATTTCCTGTGTCTGTGTGATGTCTGAATGTGTGAATGTTGACATATTGTTGTTTATCATTTCCGTATCTGTGTGATGTCTGAATGTGTGAATGTTGACATATTGTTGTTTATCATTTCCTGTGTCTGTGTGATGTCTGAATGTGTGAATGTTGACATATTGTTGTTTATCATTTCCGTATCTGTGTGATGTCTGAATGTGTGAATGTTGACATATTGTTGTTTATCATTTCCAGTATCTGTGTGATGTCTGAATGTGTGAATGTTGACATATTGTTGTTTATTATTTCCAGTATCTGTGTGATGTCTGAATGTGTGAATGTTGATATATTGTTGTTTATCATTTCCAGTATCTGTGTGATGTCTGAATGTGTGAATGTTGATATATTGTTGTTTATCATTTCCTGTATCTGTGTGATGTCTGAATGTGTGAATGTTGATATATTGTTTATCATTTCCAGTATCTGTGTGATGTCTGAATGTGTGAATGTTGACATATTGTTGTTTATTATTTCCTGTATCTGTGTGATGTCTGAATGTGTGAATGTTGACATATTGTTGTTTATCATTTCCAGTATCTGTGTGATGTCTGAATGTGTGAATGTTGACATATTGTTGTTTATTATTTCCTGTATCTGTGTGATGTCTGAATGTGTGAATGTTGACATATTGTTGTTTATCATTTCCAGTATCTGTGTGATGTCTGAATGTGTGAATGTTGACATATTGTTGTTTATCATTTCCTGTGTCTGTGTGATGTCTGAATGTGTGAATGTTGACATATTGTTGTTTATCATTTCCAGTATCTGTGTGATGTCTGAATGTGTGAATGTTGACATATTGTTGTTTTTCATTTCCTGTGTCTGTGTGATGTCTGAATGTGTGAATGTTGACATATTGTTGTTTATCATTTCCAGTATCTGTGTGATGTCTGAATGTGGGAATGACCATGTAAAGCTGAGAGGGGTAGTGGATCTGAATTTGAAACTTTTGTAGATGAATGAAAGCTTTCACTTTTCTTTTAGTAGGGAGGGGGGTTATGGTAGGGCCTATAATATCACTGTGTCCCATGCCTGTAGAAATGGCACGTGACTGATACCCTCTATGCAACTTGAATTATTTGCATTTAATGGTTATCTAACCAATATCATGATATCATCACCTTTGTACAATCAGCATTATCATTCCATCAGTCTCATCAACCATTATCTTCTTCCTAAGAAATATGTGGCATACCACTCGTGAATGTTTACTAATGTAGGGGAAGTGTGTGTGTGTGTGTGTGTCTGTCTGTCTGTTTGTCTGTGTGTTTTAGTGTGTCGGTTAACAAGAAACACATGAAGGTGCTGAATGGGACACATAGCAACAACATATCACCACTGACTGAACAGTCACATGGCAACATACACCTGAACAGTCACATGCAACAACTCTCACACTGATGAACAGTCACATGCAACAACATCTCACCACTGACTAAACAGTCACATGGCAACAACATCTCACCACTGACTGAACAGTCACATAGCAACAACATCTCACCACTGACTGAACAGTCACATAGCAACAACATCTCACCACTGACTGAACAGTCACATCGGACACATCAACACCTCACCACTGACTGAACAGTCACATGGCAACAACATCTCACCACTGACTGAACAGTCACATAGCAACAACATCTCACCACTGACTGAACAGTCACATAGCAACAACATCTCACCACTGACTGAACAGTCACATAGCAACAACATCTCACCATTGACTGAACAGTCACATGGCAACAACACCTCACCACTGACTGAACAGTCACATAGCAACAACATATCACCACTGACTGAACAGTCACATAGCAACAACATCTCACCACTGACTGAACAGTCACATAGCAACAACACCTCACCACTGACTGAACAGTCACATGGCAACAACACCTCACCACTGACTGAACAGTCACATGGCAACAACATCTCACCACTGACTGAACAGTCACATAGCAACAACATCTCACCACTGACTGAACAGTCACATAGCAACAACATATCACCACTGACTGAACAGTCACATGGCAACAACATCTCACCACTGACTGAACAGTCACATAGCAACAATATCTCATCACTGACTGAACAGTCACCTCCCAGCTCCCATGGCCACTAGATGGCCATTTGGCCAAGTGAAGGGGGCTGTCCATGCGCTGCATGACCCATGAGGACACGGTCATCAATTACTTTTGTTTTAAAACCAAATGGCAAGGTGGGGAGATGACAAATCCTGGAAAATAGTCGCACAATGCACACCAACCAGGTCCAGCCAAGCTATCAGAGAGAGACAGGAGGTGTTCATACTTATTATCACTTATGTGAGATATAACCAGGACTGTCCCTGCAGTCATCAGGCCTGTGAGATGTCACCAGGACTGTCCCTGCAGTCATCAGGCCTGTGAGATATAACCAGGACTGTCCCTGCAGTCATCAGACCTGTGAGATGTCACCAGGACATTGCCTGCAGTCATCAGGCCTGTGAGATATAACCAGGACATTGCCTGCAGTCATCAGGCCTGTGAGATATAACCAGGACATTGCCTGCAGTCATCAGGCCTGTGAGATATAACCAGGACATTGTCTGCAGTCATCAGGCCTGTGAGATATAACCAGGACATTGCCTGCAGTCATCAGGCCTGTGAGATATAACCAGGACATTGCCTGCAGTCATCAGGCCTGTGAGATATAACCAGGACATTGCCTGCAGTCATCAGGCCTGTGAGATATAACCAGGACATTGCCTGCAGTCATCAGGCCTGTGAGATATAACCAGGACATTGCCTGCAGTCATCAGGCCTGTGAGATGTCACCAGGGCATTGCCTGCAGTCATCGGGCCTGTGAGATATAACCAGGACTGTCCCTGCAGTCATCAGGCCTGTGAGATATAACCAGGACTGTCCCTGCAGTCATCAGGCCTGTGAGATATAACCAGGACATTGCCTGCAGTCATCAGGCCTGTGAGATATAACCAGGACATTGCCTGCAGTCATCAGGCCTGTGAGATATAACCAGGACATTGCCTGCAGTCATCAGGCCTGTGAGATATAACCAGGACATTGCCTGCAGTCATCAGGCCTGTGAGATATAACAGGACATTGCCTGCAGTCATCAGGCCTGTGAGATATAACCAGGACATTGCCTGCAGTCATCAGGCCTGTGAGATATAACCAGGACATTGCCTGCAGTCATCAGGCCTGTGAGATATAACCAGGACATTGCCTGCAGTCATCAGGCCTGTGAGATATAATCAGGACATTGCCTGCAGTCATCAGGCCTGTGAGATATAACCAGGACATTGCCTGCAGTCATCAGGCCTGTGAGATCACTGCCTTACAGCCAGAGCAGAATCTGACCCTTTAGTTCACTGGCTGCAGACACCTGATACCCTTTTATCTGGCATTCCTTTCCCTCATTCAGGCTGGGCCACACCGCTGCTAGCGGCCAGTAGGCCTACAGCCCCTCTTTGCAGTCTGTAAAAACTGCTGCTTTGTTTACAATCTGTAATTGCACCTTGTAGCTCAGCCTAGGAAAACTGGGGAATAGTCTCTGGTGTGTTTAAAAGTAAAAGTGTTGCTCTTTCATGCTGTGAGAAAATAGTTGGGTTGACTTTTTTCTTTAAAAGGTATTTTGTGACTGATTGAGAGGGGTTGTGTCTGTGATTCACTATGGAAACTGTACAGCAACACACTAAGGCATTGTGAAAGACTTCATGCTTTGTACCTTGTCTGTGGAAACAGATCAAGGAAGCTTAGGATTTCAAGGTGAGCAGGGTGGTGAAGAAACTCATGCAATGGTCAATGAATTGAAAGCAAGAGTACGTGGAGTAAACAATCCAACACAAGAAATCAACATTTTGATGAAGGAACAGTTGACTATCAGTTCACCTAGACTCAAATCTGTCATGCCAACTTCGACGAGAAAGAAGAAAAAAGCACAATAGTGTAAGAATAGAAGGAGAACCATAGTATTTTTTTCTGCCTGTCATAAGATTATGTATTATGTGATTCAAAATGAAATTAATCAGAGACTAGCTAAGCATTGCAAATGGCATAGGGAGACCTGCATTGACGTTCAAAAAACAAGTTAGTGTTGATTAGTTGCCATCATCTTACAACTGTCTAAGAAGAATGTGCTTCGGACAACATTTATATGCATGAAACAGAACCCACTCAGTCTTTTTTAAAACTGTTTAACATATGGTGTACCTAACTAAGCACTTGTGACGTTGTGTGGATGCTTTGGAGTAACAATTGCTGTCTTGACGTTCTATTGTGGAATACAGTACCGTACTTTAATGTCATCTCATTCCAAGCACAAAAAAATCAAGGGCATGTGGGTGAGTGTTACGTATGCGGAAGATGATGTACTTTTGCCTGTATGTGGTGGTTGGTCTCTGGTAACCTAGATGTTTGTTTAATTGCTGTTTAGAAATGTTGTATTTTGTCTGTGTTTAATGTTCCAAGTCATTATCAACACTAACAGCCCCAACTTTTAAAGGGTTTCTCATCAGAACCTTTTGCCATGGATATTTAGTGTTTGGTCTTTATGAAAAGCTTATTCTTTCCTCTTTTATTTCATTTGGTTGATATAAAACCTGTTTCCTAGAGCTGAGACAAGAGCGTCTGTAAAAGAAGTGTGTGCATTTCCTCCCTGGCACTGCAGGCAGAAGCTATCAGCACTGCCAGTGGAGGGGAGAGTGTTATCTGAGCTGCTGTCCAGCTGCCAGATCTCATTAATCATGGGGTCATGCACTCTGACTCTGGGAACTAAGTGGAAGGCTCTGCAAGGCAGTGAGATATAACCAGGACTGTCCCTGCAGTCATCAGGCCTGTGAGATATAACCAGGACTGTCCCTGCAGTCATCAGGCCTGTGAGATGTCACCAGGACTGTCCCTGCAGTCATCAGGCCTGTGAGATGTCACCAGGACTGTCCCTGCAGTCATCAGGCCTGTGAGATGTCACCAGGACATTGCCTGCAGTCATCAGGCCTGTGAGATGTCACCAGGACTGTCCCTGCAGTCATCAGGCCTGTGAGATATAACCAGGACTGTCCCTGCAGTCATCAGGCCTGTGAGATGTCACCAGGACTGTCCCTGCAGTCATCGGGCCTGTGAGATGTCACCAGGACATTGCCTGCAGTCATCAGGCCTGTGAGATGTCACCAGGACTGTCCCTGCAGTCATCAGGCCTGTGAGATATAACCAGGACTGTCCCTGCAGTCATCAGGCCTGTGAGATGTCACCAGGACTGTCCCTGCAGTCATCAGGCCTGTGAGATGTCACCAGGACATTGCCTGCAGTCATCAGGCCTGTGAGATGTCACCAGGACATTGCCTGCAGTCATCAGGCCTGTGAGATGTCACCAGGACTGTCCCTGCAGTCATCAGGCCTGTGAGATATAACCAGGACTGTCCCTGCAGTCATCAGGCCTGTGAGATGTCACCAGGACTGTCCCTGCAGTCATCAGGCCTGTGAGATGTCACCAGGACTGTCCCTGCAGTCATCAGGCCTGTGAGATATAACCAGGACATTGCCTGCAGTCATCAGGCCTGTGAGATGTCACCAGGACTGTCCCTGCAGTCATCAGGCCTGATTCCATGAATCCAGCATTGAAGCTGCAGGCCAAAGTTAGCAAGAAACACTTGAGGTTGCTGGATGGAATCCAGAGCAACAGTGCCTCACCACCTACAGGGCGTGTTCATATGATCACAGAAGTGGCCAGACTTATGCTCCAGACGCAGCCTGTTTTGTTTTCCAGCTTGGTGCTGTGTTCTTCTGGCAGATCACTAGCATTGCCTGTGTTTTATTTTTATTTATTTGTTTGTTTGTTTGTTGAAAATGTTAATAAAGTGTTGTTCAGAAAGACAGAGTTAAGGACAGCTAGTGTGATAAGAAAAATACTGATTTGTTTTACAGGGTCAGGTGGCAGCAGAGAAGAAGACACAGGAAGATCGTAGAGTCATCCCCCATTTTTGGAATCTGAATGAAGATCCTTCTCTCGCTGGCATGATCATTCATTTCTGTCGAGAAGGTAAGCACCTAGACAAATGGTGTGGCTCGTAAATAATTCATGAAAGAAAAAAATGTAGTAGGACATGGAAATTATCACCTAGTTTAATTATATTTTGTCAAGAATGGAATGGTGGCCTTGTGGTTGAAAGCACCTGTCTGGGAAGCGAAAAGTTCAGTTCAGTCCCTAATCTCACAGGGATTTTTCTTCCCACTACACCTGTGGTGGAAGTCTGGGTGCTAGTCTTTTAGATGAGATGATAAATTTTGCTGATTTGTTATGTTTTGTAAAGACATGTTCTTGAATAATTCAACAACAATGAATGATGTGAAGAATATGTTCAACAACAACTGAATGATGTGAAAGAATAATGTTCAACAACAACTGAATGATGTGAAAGAATAATGTTCAACAACAACTGAATGATGTGAAAGAATAATGTTCAACAACAACTGAATGATGTGAAAGAATAATGTTCAACAACAACTGAATGATGTAAAGAATAATGTTCAACAACAACTGAATGATGTGAAAGAATAATTTTCAACAACAACTGAATGATGTGAAAGAATAATTTTCAACAACAACTGAATGATGTGAAAGAATAATGTTTCAACAACAACTGAATGATGTGAAAGAATAATGTTCAACAACAACTGAATGATGTGAAAGAATAATTTTCAACAACAACTGAATGATGTGAAAGAATAATTTTCAACAACAACTGAATGATGTGAAAGAATAATTTTCAACAACAACTGAATGATGTGAAAGAATAATGTTTCAACAACAACTGAATGATGTGAAAGAATAATGTTCAACAACAACTGAATGATGTGAAAGAATAATGTTCAACAACAACTGAATGATGTGAAAGAATAATGTTCAACAACAACTGAATGATGTGAAAGAATAATGTTCAACAACAACTGAATGATGTGAAAGAATAATGTTCAACAACAACTGAATGATGTGAAAGAATAATGTTCAACAACAACTGAATGATGTGAAAGAATAATGTTCAACAACAACTGAATGATGTGAAAGAATAATGTTCAACAACAACTGAATGATGTGAAAGAATAATGTTCAACAACAACTGAATGATGTGAAAGAATAATGTTCAACAACAACTGAATGATGTGAAAGAATAATGTTCAACAACAACTGAATGATGTGAAAGAATTGTTCTCACTCACTTCTTAGTTTTCTGGTTGATTTTTTTTAAAAATAACAAAATAATGTGAAAAAATCATTTTAACTCATTTCTTATATTTTGTTTCCAGGTACTTCTAAAATTGGCAACAAGAAGGCTTCCCCAGCTCCAGAAATTTTGCTAAATGGACTCAGGTCAGCTCAAAACACAAACCATTTTGTTATGAAAATTTTATGACATATCATCTGAATAAAAAAACTGCCACTGTTTACAAAATTGATCATCAGAATTCAGTATCAGAAGTCAACACATATTTCTTAGTTGTGAGCTTTTCTCATTGATCCCTTGGAAAAGAATCTGCCTATTAACTTTCTGCTTTTGATAAATGGCAGCATATTGCTTGGCTTTGTTTGAAGAGTGCAAAAGGAATAGATAACTCTTATCCATATGTAAGTGATGAATGAAAGAGAGGGTACAGGTGAAGAAGGAAAACAAAACAGACAATACTGATGATCAGCTAGCAAATACCCCAAGTAAGTGTACTTTCTGACCAGGATACACTAAGATGTATTGTGAAACTGAGCATGGAATGTGTAATTGTCAGATTGTAAAGGATCAAAAGTAAATGAACAGTAAAACAAAATGTGACATCTCTTGAGAAAACAATCAAAATGAACATAGGCTGTGACAAGATTTTGCCATAATATAAATTGGAGACTGAAAACGTTACCTTTCAAAATTAGTTTTGCTAGTTTCCTGTAGGTTTTTTGTACAGTCTGGATATCTGATGGAATGTTTTGTATCTTTTTTTTTCTGTTTCTTTTTTTGGGGGTGGTGGGGTGGTGGTGTGTGTGTGTGTGCTTAAAGGTTGTTGTTTTTTTGTTCAAGAGAATGGAGAATGGGGCTAACCTCATAATGGAACATTTCACATTGTGACATCTGTGGATGAGGCAGGAAACTAGTTGGAGCTGGAAAACAACTGATTATGTGAGGTTTCATTTTCATTTGTAATATGAAATGTGGACTGATAAGTATGTGGGTTGTTGAACTGTACTCAGCATCCAGCCCAAGCATGCTGTGGTGACCAGCAAGAAAGGCACAGTGACCTTGAAGCCAGAGTCAGGAGCCAAGCTGTTGGTCAATGGCCAGGTGGTCAAGTCTGAGGCCACCCTACATCACAATGACAGGTAGGCAGACTGTGTCATTTTGTGGTCTGATCAGGTACAGACAACAATGACAGGTAGGCAGACTGTCATTTTGTGGTCTGATCAGGTACAGACAACAATGACAGGTAGGCAGACTGTCATTTTGTGGTCTGATCAGGTACAGACAACAATGACAGGTAGGCAGACTGTGTCATTTTGTGGTCTGATCAGGTACAGACAACAATGACAGGTAGGCAGACTGTGTCATTTTGTGGTCTGATCAGGTACAGACAACAATGACAGGTAGGCAGACTGTGTCATTTTGTGGTCTGATCAGGTACAGACAACAATGACAGGTAGGCAGACTGTGTCATTTTTGTGGTCTGATCAGGTACAGACAACAATGACAGGTAGGCAGACTGTGTCATTCTGTGGTCTGATCAGGTACAGTTCGGGACTACATAAACCACAGATTTTTCTTCTGTAGAAATATGAATGCACACACGATTGATTGTTGATGTGAATCATGTAAAACAAGTCATATAAATTCACGTAATTGTCCATTTGTTTCTCTCTCCATATTTTTGGTTAAGTCAGAGACATGTTAAATTTGAAATCTGTTCTTGGTTTGTATCCTATTTCACTGTATAGGTGAAGCTTACTTTGCATTGTGGATGTTGAGTAAAGCCATATTCAGGTCATCAAATCTGAAGCCTTACTACAATAACTGCATCGGAATGACAGTTAAGAAGTGGTTTTACTGCTTGTTTTTGTTCTCTCTCTTTCTCTCTCGCTCTCTCCCCCTGTGTGGGTGTCTCTCTCTCTTTCCTTTCCCAGTACACCTATTTCTTTTGCTTTTTAAATTTTTTCGTGTCTGTGTGTGATGTATATTCACATCACCCTATTACAAGGGAACATGGTTTTTATTGAACAAATCATTTGCGTCATCTGAACTTGAATTGCTCTTTCTTACAACTGTCTGTTTTTTGTTGTTGTTTTTTTAATGTAGAGTGTTATTTGGATCCAACCACCTGTATGTCTTCCACCACCCTCAAGACGAAGCAAAGATGGCCAAGGAAGGAGCATCGGTGAAGGAACCTACCTATGATGAAGCTCAGGAGGAGATCGTCAAGCAATCTGGTCTTGTGAAAGAAGGGGCCAACAAATCTAAAGGTGTCCACCATCTTTATTGTTTTAAATCAGATCTAAATGTTTCTGCCATCTTTATTGTTTTAAAACGCTTGGTGTTCTGTAGCATAACTATTTAAGGTAGGTGAAGGTTTCCAGTAACCCCAAGGTTGTAGGGTGTGTGGGCCATACGCACTTCAATTTTTCTCAGGGTCAGCATTGTCAGGGCAATGCCCATTTCTTTGCTGTTAACTCTTTGAAGACGTAATATAGTTGCCTTGCACAACCACTGTGGACGCGATCAACGGGACCTGCCACAACCCTTGGCGACGCACGATTTTGGGGGGTTTTCAAAAAATTCTCAAAAATACAGATTTTACAGCACAAGAACATATTTTATATCAAAATAAAATTCAGTTTACACTCTTTGAGCTGAACCTACATACAAGGACAATACATATATTCTACTTACCTTCCTAGAAGGTGAAATGGGATAGGGTTTTGGCTCTGGGAAAGAAGTTTTTGATTGACAGTAATCCAACACATACAGTCAGTGAAACACCCATTCTTGACCAGGTAATCCAGAAATCTAGGTAATCACAAGTCCTTGGTATGACCAGAAGATCTGGATAATTACGCTGCAGGAGCCTTTTCAGGCTATCGTCGCAGCGGGAGCTATCGTCGCAGAAGATATAAAAGAACAAACACAGCTTTGTTTTCACACAGCTGAAGCAGCAAAGTGATTATGAGGATCCTTTGAAGAAGAAGAAGAAGAAGAAGGCCTAAATGTCGCCATTTTGGTGCAAGGACGGTCACTCCGGTTGGTTTGGATAAAGGCAAAAACTGTAACTAATCGGGATAAAATCGATGCAAGGGAAGTAACAAACACTTCAGAAGATACCAAAGAGTGTTTCTATATGTGTAGTTAGTTCCCCTAGACCAGCGACTGGCTTGCATCTATTTTTGAAAAGATCGCAGCGGAATATCCGCTATCACGTCTCTAATGGTTTGGCCAGCTGCAGCGGAATGTCCGCTGTCACGTCTCTAATGGTTTGGCCAGCTGCAGCGGAATACCCGCTGTTACGTCTCCAAAGAGTTAGTGCTGTCAATTTCTTGCCCACACCAGGGTTGGATACCCATCTATCGCTGGGTGGACTGGATGCTGCATGAGTAAACTTGTTTTCAAGCCAGGCTTGAATCTGTGTGGTGAGATCAGGTGAACAAGATTTACTTTGTTATGAACCAGTGTTCATCGTCACGGTATTGTTATGAACCAGTGTTCATCATCACGGTATTGTTATGAACCAGTGTTCATCATCACGGTATTGTTATGAACCAGTGTTCATCATCACAGTATTGTTATGAACCAGTGTTCATCATTACGGTATTGTTATGAACCAGTGTTCATCATCACGGTATTGTTATGAACCAGTGTTCATCATCACGGTATTGTTATGAACCAGTGTTCATCATCACGGTATTGTTATGAACCAGTGTTCATCATCACGGTATTGTTATGAACCAGTGTTCATCATCACAGTATTGTTATGAACCAGTGTTCATCATCACGGTATTGTTATGAACCAGTGTTCATCGTCACGGTATTGTTATGAACCAGTGTTCATCGTCACGGTATTGTTTTAAACCCGTGTTCATCATCACACACAGTTCAAGATGTAAAGCTGACAAGCAGTAATACATCTGTTTATAAGACAGTTCTAAATGTAAAGCTGACAAGCAGTAATACATCTGTTTATAAGTCAGTTCTAAATGTAAAGCTGACAAGCAGTAATACATCTGTTTATAAGACAGTTCAAGATGTAAAGCTGACAACCAGTAATACATCTGTTTATAAGACAGTTCAAGATGTAAAGCTGACAAGCAGTAATACATCTGTTTATAAGACAGTTCTAAATGTAAAGCTGACAAGCAATAATACATCTGTTTATAAGACAGTTCTAAATGTAAAGCTGACAAGCAGTAATACATCTGTTTATAAGACAGTTCAAGATGTAAAGCTGACAAGCAGTAATACATCTGTTTATAAGACAGTTCTAAATGTAAAGCTGACAAGCAATAATAGATCTGTTTATAAGACAGTTCAAGATGTAAAGCTGACAAGCAGTAATACATCTGTTTATAAGACAGTTCTAAATGTAAAGCTGACAAGCAGTAATACATCTGTTTATAAGACAGTTCTAAATGTAAAGCTGACAAGCAGTAATACATCTGTTTATAAGACAGTTTTAAATGTAAAGCTGACAAGCAGTAATACATCTGTTTATAAGACAGTTCTGAATGTAAAGCTGACAAGCAGTAATACATCTGTTTATAAGACAGTTCAAGATGTAAAGCTGACAAGCATGGTGGGGGTGATAACATGATGCGTCAGTGGGTGCATGATGATGGTGGGGGGTGATAACACGATGCTGTCAATGCGTGCATGATGATGGTGGGGGGTGATAACACGATGATGTCAGTTGGTGCATGATGATGGTGGGGGGTGATAACATGATGCTGTCAGTGGGTGCATGATGATGGTGGGGGTGATAACATGATGCTGTCAGTTGGTGTATGATGATGGTGGGGGGTGATAACACGATGCTGTCAGTGGGTGTATGATGATGGTGGGGGGTGATAACATGATGCTGTCAGTTGGTGCATGATGATGGTGGGGGTGATAACATGATGCTGTCAGTTGGTGCATGATGATGGTGGGGGGTGATAACATGATGATGGTGGGGGGTGATAACATGATGCTGTCAGTTGGTGCATGATGATGGTGGGGGGTGATAACATGATGCTGTCAGTTGGTGCATGATGATGGTGGGGGGTGATAACATGATGATGGTGGGGGGTGATAACATGATGCTGTCAGTGGGTGCATGATGATGGTGGGGGTGATAACATGATGCTGTCAGTTGGTGCATGATGATGGTGGGGGTGATAACATGATGCTGTCAGTGGGTGCATGATGATGGTGGGGGGTGATAACATGATGCTGTCAGTTGGTGCATGATGATGGTGGGGGGTAATAACATGATGATGGTGGGGGTGATAACATGATGCTGTCAGTGGGTGCATGATGATGATGGGGGGTGATAACATGATGCTGTCAATGGTGCATGATGATGGTGGGGGTGATAACATGATGCTGTCAGTTGGTGCATGATGATGGTGGGGGTGGTAACATGATGATGGTGGTGGGTGATAACATGATGCTGTCAGTGGGTGCATGATGATGATGGGGGGTGATAACATGATGCTGTCAGTTGGTGCATGATGATGGTGGTGGGTGATAACATGATGATGGTGGGGGGGGGGTGATAACATGATGCTGTCAGTTGGTGCATGATGATGGTGGGGGGTGATAACATGATGCTGTCAGTTGGTGCATGATGATGGTGGGGGTGATAACATGATGCTGTCAGTTGGTGCATGATGATGGTGGGGGTGATAACATGATGCTGTCAGTTGGTGCATGATGATGGTGGGGGTGATAACACGATGCTGTCAGTTGGTGTATGATGATGGTGGGGGGTGATAACACGATGCTGTCAGTTGGTGCATGATGATGGTGGGGGGTGATAACACGATGATGTCAGTTGGTGTATGATGATGGTGGGGGGTGATAACATGATGCTGTCAGTTGGGCATGATGATGTGGGGGGTGATAACACGATGATGTCAGTTGGTGTATGATGATGGGGGGGTGATAACATGATGCTGTCAGTTGTGCATGATGATGATGGTGGGGGTGATAACACGATGATGTCAGTTGGTGTATGATGATGGTGGGGGGTGATAACATGATGCTGTCAGTTGGTGCATGATGATGGTGGGGGGTGATAACATGATGCTGTCAGTTGGTGCATGATGAATGTGGGGTGATAACATGTTGATGGTGGGGGTGATAACATGATGATGGTGGGGGTGATAACACGATGCTGTCAGTTGGTGCATGATGATGGTGGGGGTGATGACATGATGCTGTCAGTTGGTGCATGATGATGGTGGGGGGGAGATAACATGATGATGGTGGGGGTGATAACATGATGCTGTCAGTGGGTGCATGATGATGGTGGGGGGTGATAACATGATGCTGTCAGTTGGTGCGTGATGATGGTGGGGGTGATAACATGATGCTGTCAGTTGGTGCAATGATGAGGGGGGGGGGGGGAAGAATAACATGATGATGGTGGGGGGTGATAACATAATGCTGTCAGTTGGTGCATGATGATGGTGGGGGGAGATAACATGATGATGGTGGGGGTGATAACATGATGCTGTCAGTGGGTGCATGATGATGGTGGGGGGTGATAACATGATGCTGTCAGTTGGTGCGTGATGATGGTGGGGGGTGATAACATGATGCTGTCAGTTGGTGCATGATGAGTGGTGGGGGAGATAACATGATGATGGTGGGGGGTGATAACATAATGCTGTCAGTGGGTGCATGATGATGGTGGGGGGTGATAACATGATGCTGTCAGTTGGTGCATGATGATGGTGGGGGGTGATAACATGATGATTTTGGGGGGTGATAACATGATGCTGTCAGTGGGTGCATGATGATGGTGGGGGGATAACATGGTGATGGTGGGTGGTGATAACATGATGATGGTGGGGGGGGGTGATAACATGATGATGGGGGGGTGATAACATGATGATGGTGGGGGGTGATAACACGATGCTGTCAGTTGGTTATGATGATGGTGGGGGGTGATAACATGATGATGGTGGGGGGGGGGTGATAACATGATGCTGTCAGTTGGTGTATGATGATGGTGGGGGTGATAACATGATGCTGTCAGTTGGTGCATGATGATGGTGGGGGGGATACATGATGCTGTCAGTGGGTGCATGATGATGGTGGGGGGTGATAACATGATGCTGTCAGTGGGTGCATGATGATGGTGGGGGGTGATAACATGATGCTGTCAGTGGGTGCATGATGATGGGGGGGGTGATACATGATGCTGTCATGTTCCGTTGTGGACTGAAACCACATGACAAGGCCGTTCTCTATGTTGTAGCATGCACACACAGTGATGTTGTAGCATGCACACAGTGATGTTGTAGCACACACACACAGTGATGTTGTAGCATGCACACAGTGATGTTGTAGCATGCACACAGTGATGTTGTAACATACACACAGTGATGTTGTAGCATGCACACAGTGATGTTGTAGCATGCACACAGTGATGTTTGTAGCATGCACACACAGTGATGTTGTAGCATACACACACAGTGATGTTGTAGCATGCACACAGTGATGTTGTAGCACACACACAGTGATGTTGTAGCATACACACACAGTGATGTTGTAGCATACACACACAGTGATGTTGTAGCAGACACACACAGTGATGTTGTAGCACACACACAGTGATGTTGTAGCATGCACACACAGTGATGTTGTAGCACACACACATAGTGATGTTGTAGCAACACACACATGATGTTGTAGCATACACACATAGTGATGTTGTAGCACACACACATAGTGATGTTGTAGCACACACACACAGTGATGTTGTAGCATACACACACAGTGATGTTGTACAACAACCAGTGATGTGTAGCATCACACAGTGATGTAGCATACACACAGTGATTTGTAGCACACACACAGTGATGTTGTAGCATACACACAGTGATGTTGTAGCATACACACACAGTGATGTTGTAGCACCACACACAGTGATGTTGTAGCATGCACACAGTGATGTAGCAACACACACAGTGATGTTGTAGATTTACACACACAATGATGTGTTGTAGACACACACATGATGTTGTAGCATACACACATCAGTGATGTGTTTAGCAACACACAAGTGATGTTGTAGCATACACACACACAGTGATGTTGTAGCACACACACACAGTGATGTTGTAGATACACAGTGATGTAGTACATACACACATAGTGATGTTGTAGCTCAATACACACACACAGTGATGTTGTAGCATACACAAATGATGTAGCATACACACATAGTGATGTTGTAGCATACACACATAGTGATGTTGTAGCTATAACACATAGTGATGTTGTAGCACTACACACACAGTGATGTTGTAGCATACACACATAGTGATGTTGTAGCATACACACATAGTGATGTTGTAGCATACACACAAGTGATGTTGTAGCATACACACACAGTGATGTTGTAGCATACACACAAGTGATGTTGTAGCATCACACACAGTGTGATTGTAGTACACACAAGTGATGTTGTACATACACACACATGTGATGTTGTAGCATACACACACTAGTGATGTTGTAGCATACACACAGTGATGTTGTAGCATAACACACAGTGATGTTGTAGCATACACACATAGTGATGTTGTAGCATACACACAAGTGAGTGTAGCATCACACAGTGATGTTGTAGCATACACACATAGTGGATGTGTTGTAACATAACACACACAGTGATGTTGTAGCATACACACATAGTGATGTTGTAGCATACACACATAGTGATGTTGTAGCATACACACACAGTGATGTTGTAGCATACACACATAGTGATGTTGTAGCATACACACACAGAGTGATGTTGTAGCATACACACACAGTGATGTTGTAGCATACACACCAGTGATGTTGTAGCATACACACATAAGTGTGATAGTTGTAGCATACACACACAGTGATGTTGTACTACACACACAGTGATGTTGTTAGAACATAACACACAGTGATGTTGTAGCATACACACACAGTGATGTTGTAGCATACACACTAGTGATGTTGTAGCATACACACACAGTGATGTTGTAGCATACACACAGTGATGTTGTAGCATACACACATAGTGATGTTGTAGCATACACACATAGTGATGTTGTAGCATACACACAGTGATGTTGTAGCATACACACATAGTGATGTTGTAGCATACACACAGTGATGTTGTAGCATACACACAGTGATGTTGTAACGCATACACACACAGTGATGTTGTAGCATACACACATGATCATAAAGTGATGTTGTAGCATGCACCACATAGTGATGTTGTAGCATACACACAGTGATGTTGTAGCATCACACAGTGATGTTGTAGCATACACAGTGATGTTGTAGCATACACACAAGTGATGTTGTAGCATACACACAGTGATGTTGTAGACATACACACATAGTGATGTTGTAGCATACACACAGTGATGTTGTAGCATACACACATAGTGATGTTGTAGCATACACACAAGTGATGTTGTAGCATCACACAAGTGATGTTGTAGCATACACACACTATTGTGATGTTGTAGCATACACACAGTGATGTTGTAGCATCACACATAGTGATGTTGTAGCATACACACATAGTGATGTTGTAGCATACACACATAGTGATGTTGTAGCATACACACAGTGATGTTGTAGCATACACACATAGTGATGTTGTAGCATACACACAGTGATGTTGTAGCATACACACATAGTGATGTTGTAGCATGCACACAGTGATGTTGTAGCATACACACATGTGATGTTGTAGCATACACACAAGTGATGTTGTAGCATACACACAAGTGATGTTGTAGCATACACACAAGTGATGTTGTAGCATACACACACAGTGATGTTGTAGCATGCACACAGTGATGTTGTAGCATACACACACAGTGATGTTGTAGCATACACACAATGATGTTGTAGCATACACACATAGTGATGTTGTAGCAACACACAGTGATGTTGTAGCATACACACACAGTGATGTTGTAGCATACACACATAGTGATGTTGTAGCATACACACACAGTGATGTTGTAGCATACACACACAGTGATGTTGTAGCATACACACACAGTGATGTTGTAGTATACACACAGAGTGATGTTTGTAGCATACACACAGTGATGTTGTAGCATACACACAGTGATGTTGTAGCATACACAATGATGTTGTAGCATACACACAGTGATGTTGTAGCACACACACAGTGATGTTTGTAGCATGTTGTAGCATGATGTTGTAGCATGATGTTGTAGCATGTTGTAGCATGATGTTGTAGCATGTTGTTAGCATGAATGTTGTAGCATGATGTTGTAGCATGTTGTAGCATGATTGTAGCCTGTTGTAGCATGATGTAGCATGATGTTGTAGCATGATGTTGTAGCATGATGTTGTAGCATGATGTTGTAGCATGATGTTGTAGCATGTTGTAGCATGATGTTGTAGCATGTTGTAGCATGATGTTGTAACATGTTGTAGCATGTTGTAGCATGATGTTGTAGCATGATGTAGCATGATGTTTAGCATGATGTTGTAGCATGATGTTGTAGCATGTTGTAGCATGATGTTGTAGCATGTTGTAGCATGATGTTGTAGCATGATGTTGTAACATGTTGTAGCATGATGTTGTTAGCATGATGTTGTAGCATGATGTTGTAGCATGTGTGTAGCATGATGTAGCATGATGTTTAGCATGATGTTGTAGCATGATGTTGTAGCATGTTGTAGCATGATGTTGTCGCATACACACACAGTGATGTTGTAGCATGTTGTAGCATACACACACAGTGATGTTGTAGCATGATGTTGTAGCATACACACACAGTGATGTTGTAGCATGATGTTGTAGCATGATGTTGTAGCATACACACACAGTGATGTTGTAGCATGATGTTGTAGCATGATGTAGCATGATGTAGCATAATGTTTGTAGCATGTTGTAGCATGTTGTAGCATGATGTTGTAGCATACACACACTGTGATGTTGACAGGATTGATGATTATCCAAACCCACAACAAACCCACAACAAACCGACGACTTTCCTGCCTTTACTGATAGCATTCAAATCGACAACAAACCCACAACAAACCCACAGCAAACCCACAACTTTCCTGCCTTTACTGATAGCATTCAAACCGACAACAAACCCACAACAAACCGACGACTTTCCTGCCTTTACTGATAGCATTCAAACCCACAACAAACCCACAACAAACCCACAGCAAACCCACAACTTTCCTGCCTTTACTGATAGCATTCAAACCGACAACAAACCCACAACCTTCCTGTCTTTACTGACCAGTGCATCGTAGTAACTGATTCATGGGATCAGCATTTAGTTTAACAATTTTGTTGAATAACATTTCTGTATAACTTTTTCTTTTTACAGAGGATTTGCTCCTACAGGAAGACCTGATAGAGTTGCTGCCTATGGTCAGTGAGGCCAATGCAATGTCAGAAGAACTAGACAAAAAGGTCAAATATGAACTGGCATTGATTTCCCCTCAAGCCCGAGGACTGAAAGAAGGACGCACTGAGGTACTCATTTGAGTTATTATGATAGCGTTTTGATTTTCTGTGATACATGCATGTAGCTTGATTTGCACACACTGTATTGGCGGTATTTTGCTGCACATTCTGCATATCTTGATGTTCTGCATGGGCATGTTATGCTCTGCTACGTCTGCACACATGTTGACCTGAGAGATTGGAAAAATCTCTCTTTATGAACAAGACAAGAGGTTGACCTGAGAGATTGGAAAAATCTCTCTTTATGAACAAGACAAGAGGTTGACCTGAGAGACTGGAAAAATCTCTTTATGAACAAGACAAGAGGTTGACCTGAGAGATTGGAAAAATCTCTCTTTATAAACAAGACAAGAGGTTGATCTGGGAGACCTGCAAAAATCTTCATTTTGTAAACAAGGCAAGAAAGACCTAGGCTGGATTGAAACTGGACCATCCAGTTGAAAGTGAGATATTTACTTATTCGACATATCACATCCATCACAACTTTGTTTGCGTTATGAAACTTTTTTCTTTTTTTTTTTTTTGCTTATGCATTTCAAAAATGGGAAAGTATGTTTTTGTGTGTGTGTATGTGTGTGTGCATGTCTGTGTGTGCATGTGCATGTCTGTGTGTGTGTGTGTGTATGTGTTGTGTGTGAATGTGAGTGTGTGCATGCATATGTGTGAATGTGCGTGTATTTCCATGTGTGTGTGTGTGTGTGTGCATGTGTGTGTGTATGTGTGTGTGTGTGTGTGTGTTTGTGTACATACTCAAGAAATCAACTGAGGACCTAGCAATTCCCTCAAAACAATCTGCTCCACTCTGAAGGGGTTTGCTCAGTGTTGCCCTTTCAGACAATTCAGATGTAGGAGTTTGCTCAGTGTTACCTTTTCAGACAGTTCAGATGTAGGAGTTTGCTCAGTGTTGCCCTTTCAGACAATTCAGATGTAGGAGTTTGCTAGTGTTACCCTTTCAGACAGTTCAGATGTAGGAGTTTGCTAGTGTTACCCTTTCAGACAGTTCAGATGTAGGAGTTTGCTAGTGTTACCCTTTCAGACAATTCAGATGTAGGAGTTTGCTCAGTGTTACCCTTTCAGACAGTTCAGATGTAGGAGTTTGCTCAGTGTTACCCTTTCAGACAATTCAGATGTAGGAGTTTGCTCAGTGTTACCCTTTCAGACAGTTCAAATGTAGGAGTTTGCTCAGTGTTACCCTTTCAGACAGTTCAGATGTAGGAGTTTGCTCAGTGTTACCCTTTCAGACAGTTCAAATGTAGGAGTTTGCTCAGTGTTACCCTTTCAGACAGTTCAGATGTAGGAGTTTGCTCAGTGTTACCCTTTTAGACAATTCAGATGTAGGAGTTTGCTCAGTGTTACCCTTTCAGACAATTCAGATGTAGGAGTTTGCTCAGTGTTACCCTTTCAGACAGTTCAAATGTAGGAGTTTGCTCAGTGTTACCCTTTCAGACAGTTCAGATGTAGGAGTTTGCTGTGTTACCCTTTCAGACAGTTCAAATGTAGGAGTTTGCTCAGTGTTACCCTTTCAGACAGTTCAGATGTAGGAGTTTGCTCAGTGTTACCCTTTTAGACAATTCAGATGTAGGAGTTTGCTCAGTGTTACCTTTTCAGACAATTCAGATGTAGGAGTTTGCTCAGTGTTACCCTTTCAGACAATTCAGATGTAGGAGTTTGCTCAGTGTTACCCTTTTAGACAATTCAGATGTAGGAGTTTGCTGTGTTACCCTTTTAGACAATTCAGATGTAGGAGTTTGCTCAGTGTTACCCTTTCAGACAATTCAAATATTTGTTTGATTGACACTGTGACTTGTTCTTCCTTTCAGAACAGCTAAACATCAACAGCAACAGCAACAATAACATCATCAATAACAGCAACAACAACAACAACAACAATAGTGCTGTATCACTGTATGCAGCTTGCAACTGTTCTATTTTCTGCAGACTGTTATAATTGTTTAAGTTTTGTAACCTTTTATCAAGCCAGATCAAGTTATTCTAACAACTGTTTTATTCAGGACTATCATTTTCAGTATTAATTTCTCACATCGTATACAGAGAAATTTTGTCAGCAACGATTATTGGCTTTATCAAGTTGGCTCAAGCTAACTTCACGCATTGTTTCACCTCCAGTTGAAAATGTACTACTACATCTTAAAATATAAATTGATGTAATGCAGGATAATAACACTTGTTAATTATAAAAATGCATTACAAAACAATGCCAGCATTGTGTTTAATGTCATGATTTATGCAGATGTAAAACAGGAGTAAAAATATGCTTTGGCCAGCTGATGATCAAGAGATACAGATTTAAAACAAACATAATATTATGTTCCTCAAACAGGTGATGGTGAAGATGCGTAACCTTGACAACGGCAATCAGTTTCTGTTGGATCGCAACAAGTTCATCAACCGCAAGTACCTGATGCAGGAAATGTACCAGAATTTCATGGAGGGGGACAAAGACTGGGATGTTCCCAAGGTATGTGTTTTATATATTTTTATTGCTTTATATACATTTTTATTGCTTTATTTTTATTGCTTTATGTACATTTTTATTGCTTTATATACATTCTTATTGCTTTATATACATTCTTATTGCTTTATATACATTCTTATTGCTTTATATACATTCTTATTGCTTTATATACATTCTTATTGCTTTATATACATTCTTATTGCTTTATATACATTTTTATTGCTTTATGTACATTTTTATTGCTTTATATTATTGCTTTATGTACATTCTTATTGCTTTATATACATTCTTATTGCTTTATATACATTCTTATTGCTTTATATACATTTTTATTGCTTTATGTACATTTTTATTGCTTTATATTATTGCTTTATATACATTTTTATTGCTTTATATACATTTTTATTGCTTTGTGTACATTCTTATTGCTTTATATACATTCTTATTGCTTTATATACATTATTATTGCTTTATGTACATTCTTATTGCTTTATATACATTCTTATTGCTTTATATACATTTTTATTGCTTTGTGTACATTTTTATTGCTTTATATACATTCTTATTGCTTTATATACATTCTTATTGCTTTATATACATTCTTATTGCTTTATGTACATTCTTATTGCTTTATGTACATTTTTATTGCTTTATATACATTCTTATTGCTTTATATACATTTTATTGCTTTATATACATTCTTATTGCTTTATATACATTTTTATTGCTTTATGTACATTTTTATTGCTTTATATACATTATTATTGCTTTATATACATTATTATTGCTTTATGTACATTTTTATTGCTTTATGTACATTTTATTGCTTTATTACATTTTTATTGCTTTATGTACATTTTTATTGCTTTATGTACATTTTTATTGCTTTATATACATTTTTATTGCTTTATATACATTCTTATTGCTTTATATACATTCTTATTGCTTTATATACATTTTTATTGCTTTATATACATTTTTATTGCTTTGTGTACATTTTTATTGCTTTATATACATTTTTATTGCTTTATATACATTCTTATTGCTTTATTATACATTATTCTTGCTTTATATACATTATTATTGCTTTATGTACATTTTTATTGCTTTATGTACATTTTTATTGCTTTATGTACATTTTTATTGCTTTATATACATTTTTATTGCTTTATATACATATTCTTATTGCTTTATATACATTCTTATTGCTTTATATACATTTTTATTGCTTTATTACATTTTTATTGCTTTGTGTACATTTTTATTGCTTTAATTACATTTTTTATTGCTTTATATACATTTTTATTGCTTTTATATTTTATTGCTTTATATACATTTTTATTGCTTTATATACATTTTTATTGCTTTATATACATTTTTATTGATTTATATATTCTTTTATTCTTTTTTATTGCTTTATATACATTTTTTATTGCTTTATATACATTTTTATTGCTTTATATACATTTTTTATTGCTTTATATTACATTCTTATTGCTTTATATACATTTTTATTGAAGATGCAGACACATCTAATGTAGATATTCCAAGTATTGCATTATGAATTGTGTGATCTTGTTGTTTTGTTGTTGTTGTTGTTGTTGTTGTTGCAGTTGGACTCTTTACAAAATCCATTCAACCAAACATGTGTACCTGAATTGTTTTTTTGTTCATTTTATAGAGCTTATATTCCATTAATTGTTATTTGTATCCATTAGATCATCGATATTCAATATTGTTAAAGGAAATTGCTTTAGGATTGGCTGTAGGTAAAATTTTGTTCCTGTTGATGTGTAGTCCCTGTTGTTGGTTTTGTTAATTTGAAAGTCAGATTGATGATGATGGTAGTCCTTCGTTGCCGAAGATGACGATGAAATCCTGCAGCTCATCTGTGGACGCGCATGTGGCTATGCAATCCGATCTTGGATGTACAATGTCTGTTGCAGTGGGGACACTGGAATGTCGTGGTTGGGGTGGTTGGATTATGTCTCCTCTCTCTTCTGATAGTCAGCTTCTCCCTGTAGTTGATATCGCTGTTTCTGCTGGCAAGATGGACGGCCCTGCGCCAGGCGTTCCTTTCGGTGGCAGTTCTTTCGAGTTCTTTGGGGGTAACCTGTGCAAACTGGAGGTTTGCCTTTATCGTGTCCTTGAAACGCTTTTTTGGCCTCCCGAGATTTCTTTTGCCACTTGTGAATTCGCCGTACAGCAGTTGTTTGGGCATTCGGTGGTCTTCCATGCGGATGACATGGCCGACCCATCTCAGTTGGGCTTTGACAAGCAGGCTTTCTATGCTTTGTGAGCTTGATCGGTTGAGGACCTCAATGTTGGTGATGCGGTTTTGCCACCGGATGCCAAGTATGCTGCGGAGAGCCCTTTGGTGGAACTGCTCTAATTTGTTGATGTGCTTCCTGTAGAGTGTCCAAGTCTCCGAACCGTAGAGGAGGGAGGAGAGCACAACGGCATTGTACACTTTGATTTTTGTTGACAGCCGGACATTGTGCTGGTTTAGTACCTTGTTTTTCAGCCTACCGAGAGCCTGGCTGGCTTTGCTGATTCGTGAATCAATTTCCTGATCGATGGAGCCGTCTGCAGAGATGATACTTCCAAGGTATTTAAAGTTCTTGGTGTTCTTCAGACTGTTGCCATCGATGGTGATGTTTGGAGACAGTGGGTTAGTTTGTGGGGCAGGCTGGTGAAGAACTTCAGTTTTCCCGATGCTTATTGTAAGTCCAAAGAGTTTTGAGGCTTCTGCGAAGTGATTGAGCATTGTTTGCAGGTCCGCTTCGGAGTGAGCATTCAAGGAGCAGTCATCGGCGAAGAGCGCCTCCTGAAGGAGTTCTGTGCTGGTTTTTGTCTTGGCTTGCAGGCGACGTAGATCAAAAAGGGAGCCATCCAGGCGGTACTTTAGGTATATTCCCTTGTCAAGATCCTTGCAGGCGTGGGAAAGCATGGCGGTGAAGAAGATATTGAAGAGGACTGGTGCCAGGACACAGCCTTGTTTTGACGCCATTTGTAATTTCGAATTCGTCAGTCATGTTGCCACTTGCAAGAACTTGCCCACTCATGCCTGTGTGGAAGAGCTGGATGATCTTTAGGAATTTGGGAGGGCAGCCAATCCGTTCTAGGACAGTCCACAGGGCTTCTCTGTTGACCGTGTCGAAAGCCTTGGTAAGGTCAACAAAGACTGAGTAAAGAGGCCTATTCTGTTCTATGCACTTTTCTTGAATTTGTCTCATAGCAAAGATCATGTCCACAGTGCTTCTCCCTGGCCTAAAGCCACATTGAGCCTCTGGTAGGATCTGTTCTGAGATGGTTATCAGTCTGTTGAGGATAACCCTTGCAAATATTTTCCCTGCTATGGAGAGAAGAGAGATGCCCCTGTAGTTTCCGCAGTCTGCTTTACTACCTTTGTTCTTGTACAGCGCAACTATGAGCGCGTCTTTGAAATCAGCAGGCATTTGCTCTTCTTCCCAGACCTGTAGCAGGATGTCATGGAAGGTTTCCAGGGCTTTGGGGCCTGCTGCCTTGAAGATCTCAGCGGGAATGCTGTCTTTTCCAGAAGCTCTGCCGGAGTTGGTCTTGCTTATTGCCTTTTTGATTTCATCTAGAGTAGGAGGAGCGTCTAGGTCTTCCAGGAGTGGTTGCTGGGGGATTTGATTGAGAGCATCTTGATCAACAGTGGAAGGTCTGTTCAAAAGAGAGCTGAAATATTCGGTCCAGCGCTTGAGGAGCCCTTCTTGGTCCTTGATCAGGGTTTTGCCATCCGAGGACAACAAGGGAGAACATCCTGAGGTTGTTGGGCCGTAGACGGTTTTCAGAGAGCTGAAGAACATCTTGGAGTTGTGGGTATCAGCATAGAGTTGAACTTCTTCGGCCTTATTGTTCCACCATGAATCTTGCATCTCACGTAGATCTTTCTGGGCTCTAGCTTGAAGGGACTTGAATCTTTCCTTTTTGGGGAGGGATGAGGGGTCGTTTTGCCATTCTGCATAGGCTTTGTTCTTGGCTTGGATAGTAGCTTGAATTTGCTCATTGTTTTCATCGAACCAGTCTTGGTGTGTTTTAGCTTTCGGACCAAGTATAGCAGTGGCAGTTTCATTGACAGCTGTTTTGAAGGAAGTCCATTTTTCAGATAAGTCACCGGTAGGAATGGGATCTTCGCTGAGTTTCTTTTCGAGAGCTTCTTCGAACTTGTTTCTGTAGAACTCGCTTTCAAGCTTTGTTGTGTTGTAGGAGACTCTGGGGTTCTTTGGCTTTTTTCGGTGAAGTGGCTGGATGTGTATGTCCATGACAGTTTTCACTAGTCGATGGTCTGTCCAGCAGTTGGCCCCTCTCATGGCTCTAGTCAGGTGGACATCCTTCCTGTCTCTCTGGCGTACAATGACGTAATCGATCATGTGCCAGTGTTTCGACCTGGGATGCATCCAAGTAGTCTTGAACTTGTCAGCCATTCTGAAAAGGGTGTTTGTGATGCACAGACCATGTTCAGCGCACATGCTGAGGAGGAGGAGACCATTGTCGTTGACTCTGCCCACTCCATGAGGCCCAAGAACATTTTCCCAGCTGCTGTTATCTTTTCCTACGCGGGCATTGAAGTCACCTAGTAGGACAATCTTGTCGTTCTTTGGAGTGGATTGAATGAGCTTGGTTAGCTGTTGGTAAAATTGTTCCTTTGTGTCATCCGGGCTAGTGAGTGTGGGGGCGTAAGCGCTGATGATTGTGGCGTGTCTAGACCTGCTGAGGGGGACGCGGAGCTTCATTAAGCGCTCGTTGATTCCGACTGGTAGCGCAGGAAGGCTCTTCAGGAGAGCTGATCTGATGGCAAAGCCAACTCCATGAATTCGGTCCTCTGTCTGTGGTTTTCCTTTCCAAAAATAGGTGTAGCCACCTCCTTCTTCCTTTAGTGAGCCCTCATCTGGAAAACGCGTCTCACTAAGTGCAGCGATGTCAATGTTGTAGCGTTGGAGTTCTCTCGCCACAAGGGCGGTTCTTCGTTCAGGTCTGTTGGTCTTATCTCTATCGAGGAGAGTTCGGACATTCCAGGATCCAAGGATTATTTTTCTCTTTTTTGTTGTCTTCGACCGCAAAATGAGTGAGTCTGTCAGCCGCGGTAAACTGACCAGACTTTGAATGGCAGGCATTTGTTTGGGTCACCTTTTCTAGACCCCTCCCTCATTTGAGGGTGGGCGACGATGATGAGCTGTAGAATGAACCTGTGCGTGACTTGTTTAAAGTGGAGCTGTCGTTGCATGGTGGCAGTCCCACTCTCTCGGCCTAGGAAGCCTTTACCCAGTGGCACGGAAACCGTTACGTCTGGAGACTGCTAGGCTGCATCTAAAGTCAGATTACCTCTGGGTGAAAGTCACAAATGCATTAATTCAGATGGCTCTATCCAGCTTTGGGGGATTATGTTTCCACTAATGTGCAGTCCTGTTTTTGTGTGTGTTAATTTGCAAGTCAAATTTTTTCAGACTGAAAGTCATAAATTTGAATAGGTGTAACCAACTTTTGGAGCTTACAGCAAACATCATGTTTCATTGAGCTTTGGCCATTTACAGGCTGGTTTTGAGTCGGTTTTACTTGACCTTGTTCAGGTTGAATAAGATTGACTGGCAAGGGAAAGGAAATGAGCACTACCTTCATAATACTTGTGGAGAAAATTTGGGGTCTGCACCATTTTACTTTTTATGACCTCAGAGTTGTGGAGCTTCCTTTGATCAGATATAAAGCCACACAAGGGCACAACATTATTTTGCATGTTGAAAAGAGAAAGACCTGTTTTTTTGTTTTGAGTTATATTGTTTTGAGTTTTATTTAAACTATTTCATTTTGATATATTTTATTTTATGCAGTTTTATTTAATTTTTAATCATTTTGTTTTTTATGACAGAAAGATCTCGTTTGTGGGAACTTTGGTAGCAGTTTTACTTCCATTAAGTGTGGCTATATTTATTATTTGTGGATACTTACTTTTTGGTTGCCACTTTCTCAATTTGAGTTGTCATCCGTATTTCTATTGATTATTTTGGATACTTCAATTTTTTTATCTTGTCATTAATCATTTTCCTTTTCATTTGATTTCATTTTTATTGACAGGAAAAATCATTCTTTCTTGGAAGACCATCTGGACCAGCCAGCAGCACAGATGTGGTGATTGGTTCAGTGCATGTGTTCCTGCAGTCTCTGTCCTACATGGTAGAACTGGAAGAAAACCTGGCCATCACAGACTACAAGGGCAATGACCAGGGACACCTCAAGCTGGAGATAAGACCCTGTGACAAGCAGTGGAAAGAGCTGTCAGAGGACGTCTATGTGGACAATCCCAAGGAATTGGTGAGGTCTTTAACTGAAGGAGAATGCGCGTGTTAATGATGATTGTGGTTGTTTATGTTCTGTGTGTAAATATGTGGTTGTTATCTCTGGCAGACTCACTGAGCCTGCATAGAACTGTGGTTGTTGTCTCTGGCGGACTCACTGAGCCTGCACAGAACTGTGGTTGTTATCTCTGGTGGACTCACTGAGCCTGCATAGAACTGTGGTTGTTATCTCTGGTGGACTCACTGAGCCTGCACAGAACTGTGGTTGTTATCTCTGGTGGACTCACTGAGCCTGCATAGAACTGTGGTTGTTATCTCTGGTGGACTCACTGAGCCTGCATAGAACTGTGGTTGTTATCTCTGGTGGACTCACTGAGCCTGCATAGAACTGTGGTTGTTATCTCTGGTGGACTCACTGAGCCTGCATAGAACTGTGGTTGTTATCTCTGGTGGACTCACTGAGCCTGCATAGAACTGTGGTTGTTATCTCTGGTGGACTCACTGAGCCTGCATAGAACTGTGGTTGTTATCTCTGGTGGACTCACTGAGCCTGCATAGAACTGTGGTTGTTATCTCTGGTGGACTCACTGAGCCTGCATAGAACTGTGGTTGTTATCTCTGGCGGACTCACTGAGCCTGCACGGAACTGTGGTTGTTATCTCTGGTGGACTCACTGAGCCTGCATAGAACTGTGGTTGTTATCTCTGGTGGACTCACTGAGCCTGCATAGAACTGTGGTTGTTATCTCTGGTGGACTCACTGAGCCTGCATAGAACTGTGGTTGTTATCTCTGGTGGACTCACTGAGCCTGCATAGAACTGTGGTTGTTATCTCTGGTGGACTCACTGAGCCTGCACAGAACTGTGGTTGTTATTTCTGGCGGACTCACAGCCTGCACAGAACTGTGGTTGTTATTTCTGGCGGACTCACTGTGCCTGCACAGAACTGTGGTTGTTATTTCTGGCGGACTCACTGAGCCTGCACAGAACTGTGGTTGTTATTTCTGGCGGACTCACAGCCTGCACAGAACTGTGGTTGTTATTTCTGGCGGACTCACAGCCTGCACAGAACTGTGGTTGTTATTTCTGGCGGACTCACAGCCTGCACAGAACTGTGGTTGTTATTTCTGGCGGACTCACAGCCTGCACAGAACTGTGGTTGTTATTTCTGGCGGACTCACAGCCTGCACAGAACTGTGGTTGTTATTTCTGGCGGACTCACTGTGCCTGCACAGAACTGTGGTTGTTATTTCTGGCGGACTCACTGAGCCTGCACAGAACTGTGGTTGTTATTTCTGGCGGACTCACAGCCTGCACAGAACTGTGGTTGTTATTTCTGGCGGACTCACAGCCTGCACAGAACTGTGGTTGTTTGGTTTTGTTTTTTGTTTTGTTTGTCTAGTTTCTGTTATCCCATCTTCTGCTCTGTTCCAGTGTCATTATCCCCATTCCATTCATTTCAGCTCTTCAACACATCTACAAACCTGGTGAAGTCACCGTGAGAGTAGGGATGAGGAATATAGGATGCAGGACAATATCAAATGTATGTGTTTAGGCACTGCTGCTCCACCACACTATTTCTGTTCTCCAACACGCCACCAAACCCAGTGCCAAGCAGTTTACAGAAACTGTGAGAGAATGCACCACTGACAGATCACTTTGATAAAGTTCAGTGTGAAGTGATCCAGTGTACGTTGTACACACAAGGCCAGATATATGTCTGATTAACAAAACAAACAAGACTTTTTTACTTGTAGAGGTGGCAGTTCCCTTTGATGTAGTGAATGCCACCAAAACAAGTTTAACAAATATCTTCCACTGTGTCAGATCTTCGTGAACAAAATGTGAGTCATCATACCATTGAATGTCTTACCCAAGAAAGAATAGATAGAGGAAGTGGCCAGAAATCCACTATGAAGGGAAAGACTTCTTCTTCTTCTTCTGCGTTCGCACGTTCACAAGGTCAGTCCAGTCAGGGAGACGAATGTTGTCGTGTCCTCCATGTCCTGTCGGCAGCCATAGAGCTTGGTGCGGAGGGGAGCTGCCGTCGGCCACACTTGTTCCCTCTGCTCTTGGAAGAGGGGGCAGATCTGAAGGATGTGTTCTGGTGTCTGTTCTTCCAGACCACAAGGACAGATAGGTGATGGGGCCAGCTTCATCTTCCTGAACAGGTGGGCATTCAGGCGACAGTGACCTGTTCTGAGCCTGAAGATCGCCACCTGCTGCAGACGGCTAAGGAGATGGTATGGATCCTTTGAGGTTGTTCTGCAGAAGGCTGCCTTCACAAGGGTCTTCTTCTCCCTGAAGCTAAGGCTTTTTTCTGGTTGTCTTCCTTTGGCTCCATCTTTGGCAAGCTGGTCTGCTGCTTCGTTTCCAGGTATCCCACAATGGGCCGGAACCCACTGCAGGACCACACGTCGATGCTTGGCGACATCTTGCAGCTTTTCCATGAGATGTGGAAGTTTGTCCCCTGCAAGTGCTTCCAATACAGACTTTGCATCGGAGAGGAAGACAACTTGGGTACAGTCGCTCTGAATGTCATGAATTAGAGCCGCTGCCTTCATAAGAGCCTCCATTTCTGCTGCATAGTTGGTGCAGTGTTTGCCAGTGGGTATCCCTGCTGTGATGACGTGTCCGTCAGGAGAGTTGATATGTACGCCCGCTTCTCCATCTGCCACAGCATTGGTTGCCGAGCCATCCGTGTATACGTGAATCCAGGATTCTGCAGGATATTGCTCGTCGATCATGGCGAGTGTCAGAGTGCGTTTGACGCTGTCATCTTGGGACTCTCCTGGGGTAACTTGAGGGACTGAGGTGGTGATTTGGAGCAACTTGTAGTCGTTGTTCCAAGGTTGTGGTAGCAGGTCAGAGGTGTTTAGAGGAAGTGTTGTTGGTGTGTCAGCCAGGTGCATCCTGGCAAGCCGTCTAGTTTCGTGGAGGAAGCTGCTGCGTTTGAGACGGCTCTTGGTTGGTTGGTCCATTCTCTGTCCCATTGGATGGTGTGGCAGAACCTTGATCTTCTCTGCCTGGACCAAGTTTTTCATGTCTCTTCTCTGCACCAGGGGCTGAATGGCAGCAACTTCCTCCATGGCCTGAATTGGTGTGGATCGCATTGATCCTGTGATGAGACGGAGTGCTTGGTTCTGGACTTTGTCCAGGGTCTGCAGATGGGTTTTGGCTGCTGTAGACCAGGCTGTAGAACCGTACTCAAGGTGGGGTCTGACCACTCCCTGGTACGTTTGCTTGAGCACCTTCTCGTTGGCTCCCCAGCTGGTTCCGGCCAGTTTGCGCAGGATGGCGAGCTTTTGTCTTGCTTTTTTTTCAGCTCTTTCGATGTGGGGCTTCCAGGTCTGCCGCTTGTCGAAGGTGACACCAAGGTATGTAACTTCCTCATCTTTCTTCAATGGGGTGTCACCAAGTTTGATGGTGCCAGATTTCTGCTTGGATGACAGGGTGAAGAGTGCCGTGGAGGACTTGTCTTTATTAATCGAGATGTTCCACTCTTCTGCCCATGCTGCCAGTTTGTCTGCTGCTAGCTGCATTCTGTAGGTGGCAGTGGTGGTGAACTCCTCCTTGCACCATATCACCAGGTCATCTGCGTATAGTGCTGCATGGATGCCTTTTGGCAGATCTTTTATGAGGTCATTAATGAAGACCAAGAAGAGTGTGGGGGAGAGAACTCCACCTTGAGGGACTCCATGTCGCAAGAGAACTTTCTTGCCTTTGCGTCCGTTGACTGTGACTCGTGCTCTGCGGTTGTGGAGGTAGGCTCGGATCCACCGTAGCATATTGCCTCCAACTCCACATCTCTGCAGCTTCACCAAGAGGCCATCAGTCCAGACCTTGTCAAAGGCTTTCTGCAGGTCGATCCAGGCAGCAAAGACAACTTTCTGTTCCTGGAACGCGTCTTCAATTTCTTGGGAAAGGAAGGTGGCCTGGTCTTCTGTACTGTGAAAGCATCGGAATCCTGCTTGCTCCGGGACCAGAATGTTCTCAGTCTCAAGATACCAAAGGAGGCGCTGATTGATCATCCTCTCTAGGGTCTTCACCATGCAGCTGGTCAAGCTGATTGGTCTGTAACTGGCAGGCTTCTTCTTGTCCTTTCCTTTCTTATAGATTGGAGTCATGATAGCCTCACGCCATGTTTGTGCCAAGGTGCCGGTTTCCCAGCTGTGATTGAGGACCTCCAGTAGTTTCAAGATGGCTGTGCTGCCAAGGTGCTTCAGCATCTCGTTAGTGATCCCATCCGGTCCCGGAGATTTCTTGGTTTTTAGCTTCCTGAGAGCTGTCTGAAGCTCATGAAGCGTGAAGGGTTGCTTCATGGGTTTCACATTGGTGGTCTGGTGAGGACGTTCTCGCTGTTCTCTTCTTGCTTCTCTTTGTTGGAGGGGTGTGACTGGTATGTTGCTCTCATTTGCGTAGTTGTCTGCAAATCGATTGGCAGCGCGTCTACCAGTCAACAACTCTCCGTTATCTTCCAGTGTGATGTTGTGATGTCTGCTCTCTTCATCGTTGAGTTGTCCCAGGACTCTCCAGAGTTTCTTGCCATCTCTCTCAAGGTTCAGAGCAGCTGTTTTCTCCCTCCAGCTTTGTCGTCTGGCTTGGATTTTTGCCTTGAGAAACCTGGCTTTTGTCTGCTGGAGCCGCAGGTGGTTCTCATCCGATGGGTTATTTTCTGCTTTCTGTCTGGCTTCGGTCATCTCGTCCTGCAGTTCTTGTAGTTGGTTGTTCCAATATGGCTTGTAGTCTTTCCGAGCACCTCGTGGAATGCACTCTTGGGCTGCCTTCAGGATACATGAATTTAATTCGTGGACTGCATTGTTGGTGTCTCTTCCTCTGACTTGAAGGTCATTGGTGAAAACATTTGTGCAGTGGCTGAAGAGCTTCCACTTTGCCTTCTTGTAGTTCCAGCGTGGGGCTACAGGGTTCTGTGTTGTGTTCTCGTTGAGAGTGAGGAACACAGGCCTGTGGTCACTTCCTCCAAGCTGGTCTCCCACCTCTCTAATTACACCCTATGGATGTCCTCGGTGCAGAGAGCCAGATCTGGTGTGGATGTGGTTCGCCAACGTCTGGAGTAGAAGGTTGGAGTGTCATGCGGTGAGTTGATGAGGACGAGATGGTGTTCATCCTGCCAGTCTTCCACTTCTTCTCCTCGACGGTCCATGTGGTTATATCCCCAGCTCTGGGAGTGACTGTTAAAATCACCGACTGCAATGAAGCGCGAGTCTGGGACATATATGGTGTCAAGGGAGAGCGGACGATCATTGGGGCAGTAGAAGTTGAGTATGCGCAACTCTGTGTCCTTCAGTTGGGCCCGAATCATCTGGTACTCAGCACCCTCCATGTAGACAGTCTCCTCGCAGGCGTGAATGTTGTTCCTGACGAGTGTCAGGATGCCGCCTTTTCGTCGGTCAGTTCTGTCTGATCTAAAGCTTTGGTAGCCCCTCACTTTGAGTGTTTTCCCACTTTGCAGATGGGTTTCTTGAAGACAACAGATGTTGATGTTTTTCTCATGGAGCAGATGTTCTAGCTCTGTCTTCTTGTTTATGACTCCTGCATTCCAATGCATAACCATGAAGGGTTTCTGCATGGGAGATGTTGAGGTGCTGCCAGTCGCATTCCTCCGCCGTCCCCTGGCATGCCAGGATGGACGAGAGGGACCTCCAGTTGCTGAGGGTGGACTCCGTTGAGGCGCGGAGTCCGACGCTGCTCCACCCTGGGGAGACCTCAGTGGGCGAGCGCCATTCGTGTCACATCTGTCTGACATTGTCCATTGTGGATGGTGCGTGGCATGGTGATTTGTTAGAGAGCACCATACAGGCTCCATTTCTCCGTCTTCAGCTCTCTAGGTTTTCTGTAGGGGTTACCCCGCCCTTAGCTCCTGGTCCGTATGTCCTGCCCTGGAAGCACAGGGGGGATTGATTAGCCAGGGGTCCCACCCTGGGGCTAGAGGTTATACTGCGCCTCTTAACCGCAGGATGAACCCACCATAGGACATATAGGGTATTTCAGTGGAGATCAACAGCGCCACCTGCTGTCCCGCCCCGTCCTGGTAGGAACATCGCCAGTTGGTCCGGGACTGCTTATTCGACCAGGCAAGCCTGACTTATATCGCAGCTAACCCCCATATCTGAGGGCCGTTCCTTTATCCGCCACCTATGGACCCGCCGGGTTGGGGATGGTCGCCCCACTGCTGAGTTGGAAGCAGCCTTTCCCGGGAAGGGAAAGACAAGAGCTTACATTAATCAGACCAACATTGGTATCATCTCAAAAGTAACACTGCACAGACTCTTACAGCGTAAAATGAAAAGTATTTGGGTTTTTTCCTGAAACAGAGATAAAGGAAAAGTGAAGAAAAGAAAAAGACAACTGAAGAAAAGCAAGTTTGCCAAACCATCTGTGTGTGTGTTTGTGGGCTGTTTGCTGTTTGTTATCCAGATGTCTGTAAGTTTGTCATGATATATGTATATGTATATATATATATATATATATATATATATATATATATATATATATATATATATATATACATGGGTGTTTCTTCTTTTCTGATGTTGTTGTTGCTGCTGTTGTAGCTGTTGTTGTTGGCCATCATGCTGTATTGATATGGGTGTGTATGTATAAATTTATATGTGTATGTCTGTGTGTGGGTATATGCATGTATTTACTGTTATTTGTTATTTTCATCTCTTACCTGTTTGTTTATGTACATACTCCTTTTGGGCATTTATTTATTCAACTACTTACTTACTTCTTATTCACTCACTCACTGACTTACTCACTCACTGACTCACACACTTATTTACTCACTCACTTATATACCTATCTATGATTAAGAAAATATTGTCTTCACCTTGTTGATAGACAGCTGAGCATTTGGGCATTGCCTGGGGGCGGGGGGAGGGGGGGTCTGTCACGTGAGACGAGTTTATGCAGAGTGGCTGGTTGTGCTGTGGTTCAGACCTTTGATTATTTATTTATTTACTTATATATATGTTCCTTTTTTGAGGGTGGGATACGCGGATACATGTCGTTTATATGTAACCAAGATTATTCCAGTGGTAGGCTGATGAAATACTAGTATAAAATATACACTAGGTAAAATATAGTCTAGGTAGGGCCTCAGGACCTGGCCAGCTCGTGGGTTTATGTGCAGCTTAAGGCTTGTGCCATGATCACCATACACATGGCACCTGTGATGTTAGTGCATATGGAATTCGTTCCAAGAGTGGAGAATCTGCAGCCAGTGGAGAAAGTGAAGCAAAGCAGTGATACAACTACTTATGCTTCTTTTATGTACGGTGATACAACTACTGTATGCTTCTTTTATGTACGGTGATACAACTACTGTATGCCTCTTTTATGTACGGTGATACAACTACTGTATGCTTCTTTTATGTACGGTGATACAACTACTG
Organism: Monoplex corrugatus; assembly: GCA_030674185.1. NCBI lineage: Eukaryota > Metazoa > Mollusca > Gastropoda > Littorinimorpha > Ranellidae > Monoplex > Monoplex corrugatus. The sequence continues at coordinate 1,811,352 of CM060309.1, read as the reverse complement.
TATGCTCTTTTATGTACGGTGATACAACTACTGTATCTTTTTTATGTACGGTGATACAACTACTGTATGCCTTTTTTATGTACAGTGATACAACTATGTATGCTTCTTTTTATGTACAGTGATACAAACGTATGCCTCTTTTTATGTACAGTGATACAATACTGTATGCCTCTTTTATGTACAGTGATACAACTATGATCTCTTTTATGTACGGTGATACAACTACTGTATGCCTCTTTTATGTACGGTGATGCAACTATGCCTCTTTTTATGTACGGTGATACAACTACTTATGCCTTTTTTATGTACGGTGATACAACTATGCCTCTTTTTATGTACAGTGATACAACTATGCCTCTTTTTATGTACGTGATACAACTATGCCTCTTTTTATGTACGTGATACAACTACTGTATGCCTGTTTTATGTACAGTGATACAACTACTGTATGCCTCTTTTTATGTACAGTGATACAACTATGCCTCTTTTTATGTACAGTGATACAACTCTGCCTCTTTTTATGTACAGTGATACAACTATGCCTCTTTTTTGGAACGGCAAGATAAACGGTGATACAACTATGCCTCTTTTTATGAACAGCAAGATAAACAGTGATACAATATGCCTCTTTTTATGTACAGTGATACACTATGCCTCTTTTTTGGAACGGCAAGATAAACGGTGATACAACTATGCCTCTTTTTATGTACAGTGATACAACTATGCCTCTTTTTTGGAACGGCAAGATAAACGGTGATACAACTATGCCTCTTTTTATGAATGGCAAGATAAACGGTGATACAACTATGCCTCTTTTTATGAACAGCAAGATAAACGGTGATACAACTATGCTTCTTTTTATGAATGGCAAGATAAACGGTGATACAACTATGCCTCTTTTTATGAATGGCAAGATAAACGGTGATATAACTATGCCTCTTTTCGTGAATGGCAAGCAAAGCAGTGATACAACTATGCCTCTTTTTATGTACAGCAAGATAAACTGATACAACTATGCCTCTTTTTATGTACAGCAAGATAAACTGATACAACTATGCCTCTTTTTATGAACAGCAAGATAAACGGTGATACAACTATGCCTCTTTTTATGTACAGCAAGATAAACGGTGATACAACTATGCCTCTTTTTATGAACAGCAAGATAAACAGTGATACAACTATGCCTCTTTTCATGAATGGCAAGATAAACGGTGATACAACTATGCCTCTTTTTATGAACAGCAAGATAAACGGTGATACAACTATGCCTCTTTTTATGAATGGCAAGATAAACGGTGATACAACTATGCCTCTTTTTATGTACAGCAAGATAAACGGTGATACAACTATGCCTTTTTTCATGAATGGCAAGATAAACGGTGATACAACTATGCCTCTTTTTATGAATGGCAAGATAAACGGTGATACAACTATGCCTCTTTTCATGAATGGCAAGATAAACGGTGATACAACTATGCCTCTTTTCATGAATGGCAAGATAAACAGTGATACAATTATGCCTCTTTTTATGAACAGCAAGATAAACGGTGATACAACTATGCCTCTTTTCATGAATGGCAAGATAAACGGTGATATAACTATGCCTCTTTTCGTGAATGGCAAGCAAAGCAGTGATACAACTATGCCTTTTTTTATGAACAGCAAGATAAACAAGCAAAGCAGTGATACAACTATGCCTCTTTTTATGAACGGCAAAATAAACAAAAGACACAGGCAAGCCAGAGAGCAGAGAGTTACAATAATTGATGCAAGACAAGATCAGAGAAGTGGCAAGTTTAGATGCTGCTGAAGATGAAAGATAACAGCAAATAGAACTAAAACCTTGCAGTTGACAGTAACAAGATCGACAGGTTTGAGTGATGAACTGCTGCATAGAGAGTTGAAGATCAAGAACCAACGCCAAGGTTCTTGACAGAATCAAAAAGTACAACAGTGTTGTCATCTAGTTGGATAGAACAAAGTTTTACGGTGGAAAGCTTGCGCTTTGTGCCAATGACCATTGCTTCTGTCTTGTCTCCATCCAACTGTGGCTTATTCTGTATCATGCAATTCTGGATCTTGATGTAGCTGTCAGGGGCTTCAGAAAGAAAAGTTGAAAGATTTTCAGGAGATGCTCTGTTGTAGATCTGTATGTCTTGTGTTGCATGAAAATATGTATGTGTTAACTTACTAATAAGTGTGTCTTTTTTTTCAGCTTGGTAAGCCACTGAACTTCAAAATCAGACTAGTAGGTGCCAGAGGTCTGCCAGCCAATATGAAGAAGGTAAACCTGTCTACTGTTTATATAAACCTAAACCTATCTGCTGTTAATATTAACCTAAACCTGTCTGCTGTTTATATAAACCTAAACATGTCTGCTGTTTATATAAACCACACAACAGTATGATTTAGTGGTTCTTTTAGTGTGATAAATTTTGTTTTGTTGCCCCTGTTACCATTGTTGAGAAGATTTTAAATAGCTTGATCTTCAAAACTTTTCCTATAAGTCCAACACATGAAAATTTTCATCTGTTGAGAATAGCTACTTTCTTGTCAAACTTTCATATTTGTGAAGAGCAAGTGTTACAACATTCTTCCTGCCTTGAAGAAATTATCATAACAGGAAAGAGTTTTGATAACTAACTCGAGCACTGAACAGTAGGAGATGAAATATGTTCTTCTGCTTTGAAGAATGTGTCACCACCTGTAAAGATTGGACACTTTTGATATTCGAGTTGAACGGCGGACTGCTAGAAAACTGGCTGCACGAGGTTCAGAAGTAAGATTTGGAGACTGATGAATGCAGTTTGCTTTTTTTAAATTCCCCTTTTCTCATAAAATGGCCTATAAATGTTGCCTGTCTTTTCCTAATCTTCCTTATGAATGATCTTCTTGTGTCTGCCTCCATCAAGATTGTCTCGTTTGTTTTCTTTGCTGTCCATGGAACTCTCAACATTCTTCTTAGAAACCACGTCTTGGCTGCCTCAATCTTGTTCTGGCTTTGCTTGTTGACTGTCCAGGCCTCACAACCGTATAACAGTATTGGTTCTATATAACATTCAAGAACTCTCTTCCTGATGTTAATTGATAGGCATCTGTGGGTAAGAATGCTTTTCATCTTCTTGAATGCTGTTTTGGCTTGGCCAATTTTGCTGGCTGTTTCTGATGTGCATCTGCCGTCTGGTGAAATTATTGTTCCCAGGTATTTAAACTTATCAACCTGTCTCAAGGTTGTGCCATTTGCTGTTATTTTGCATGAGGGGATTTTATGTTTTCTATTTATCACCATGACTTCAGTCTTCCTACTGTTTAGTTCCAACCCCTTACCTTTGCTTTCTTTTTCTAGTATATTCACAAGGTTTTGTAGGTCCCTTTCATTTTCTGCAATAGCACAGTGTCATTTGCGTATTGATTGTTGTTTATCATTTTTCCTCCAACCTTTGATCTGGGGTCTTCCTCTAGGTTTTTCATGATGTTTTCGCTGTAAAGTGAAAACAGGTCTGGTGACAAAACACAACCTTGTCTTGACTCCTCTTTTGATGTTTTGGAAAGAGCTTATATCATTTTCTATTCTCATCGCAGCTGTTTGTTCCCAATACATATTTCTGATTATTCGTAGATCTTTTCCATCAATACAACAATATTACAATATTTTATTTATATAGCGCAAAATCTTGATAAAATCAAATCTAAGCTCTGAAACAGACACACACGCACGCACACGCACGCACGCACGCACACACGCATGCACGCACGCACGCACGCACGCACACGCACACACACACACACACACACACCCCACACACACACACACACACACACAACACACACACACGCATGGCTATAAATGGGGAGAAAGAATAAAAGCAGTGGAAAATTATAGAGGGCATATTATATACAATTATATATTGCAATGTGATTCCCCTCCGAGTGGAGACAGGCTGCAGAGGGGGTTGAGTGAGGTCAGGATTTTATGCAGAGGAGAAAAGGTGAGTTTTGAGAGCGGACTTGAAGGAGACAAAAGTAGGTTGCTGACGGACTGAGAGAGGAAGTTTGTTCCAGGAGAGCGGACCAGAAACAGAGAAGGCTCGTGGACCATAGGTATTGAGCTTAGTGCGTGGAAAGGGAAAAATCAGAGGATCGGAGGCAGAGCGGAGGGTACGTGAGGGAACATAGATCTCAAGTAGGCTTGACAGGTAATCGGGGGCTGCGTTATTGAGGCTTTTGTAGCACATGGTGTCTAGTTTGTACTGTATGCGCTTTGATACAGGGAGCCAATGAAGTTGTGCCAGGAGAGGAGATATGTGGTCAGCTTTTTTCTTTTTGAGTACAAGGTGTGCAGCATTGTTTTGAATGCGCTGTAGGGTGTGAATGGTGGAGGCAGGAAGACCAGACAGGAGTGAATTGCAATAGTCAATGCGAGACATTATGAAGGAGAGAACGAGTTTTGCAGTTGTTTCGACAGAGAGATACTTCCTGATCAGGCTTATACGATGGAGGTGATAGTAGCAAGATCTGGCAGTTTGAGAAACAAAGTTGTTCATGGAGAGGGTAGAGTCAATGCAGACACCAAGGTTTTTAGCTGAATCAGAAATTGGGACTGATATGTTACATAATGGGAGAGAAAGAGGAGGCAGCTGGGAAAGTTTCTGACGGGTGCCAATGAGGATAGCTTCTGTCTTGTCGTCGTTAAGCTGAAGTTTATTGTATGTCATCCAGTTCTTAATGTCCGAGTAACACTCAGTGGTGCGAGTCAGTGCTGAGTCTTTCTAGTTGGTTGATCAATTCTTCAAGTTTTATCCGATCGAAAGCCTTAGTATAATCAACAGAGCATAAATATAAATCCTTATTCATCTCGATTGACCTCTCTATGATAGTTCTTAGGATGTACATGGCATTAATAGTTCCTTTCCCTTCCACAAATCCACACTGTTCTTCTGCTATTTCTCCTTTGCTTCTATTCCTTGTCCTCATCATGATTATTCTTAATAGGATTTTTGTTATATGACTCATCAAGCTGATTGTGCAATGGAGTTCGCATTCTATAGCCCCTGTCTTCTTTGGAAGTGCAATGAAAATTGATTTTGACATATGTTTGGGGATTTTTACAGTGTCATAAATTTCATTTAGGAGATCTGTTATTTTTTCAATACCAAATTCCTCCAGGGCTTCATTCATCTCTGTAGTAATATTGTATGGTCCTGGAGCTTTTCCTGGTTTCATCTTTTTTCAATGCTGCTCTAACTTCATCTTTCATTATGGGTGGTGCTTCAACGTTCTTTCTTATAATGTGTTCTTCATTTCTGTCATCTTCAAAAAGGTCTTTAATGTACTCTCCCCATCTGTCTAATATTTTGTCTTTTTCCGTGATAAGCGTACCATCTTTCGATTTTAAGCAACCAGTTGATGTGTATGCAGTTTTCCTGAGGACAATTTCTTCACTTCGTCTGTACATACCCTGAGGATCCGTTTTGTGTCGGTCTTCTGTTTCTTTGCATTTTGTTTTCAGCCAAGCTTCCTTAGCTGCATTGTACCTATCCCTGATTTCTATGTTTATCTTCCTGTATATCTCTTCGTTTCTCTTTGCCTTCCTTTGTTCCTCCATCAAGCCTAAAATTTCTTTTGTCATCCAGTTCTTTTTTGCTTTTCTATCTACTTTAGGGATTTCTTCACAAGCTTCATTTATCGAATTTCTCAACTTCATCCATTGTTCCTCACTGTCACCAACGTCTTCCAGAGCACCGAATTTGTTTTGAATATGTATGTTAAATTTTTTATGTATCACTTCATCTGTCTTTAAGAGTCCAAGGTTTAGTTTGATGTTGCTTTTGGTCTGTTTCCTTTTCCTTAATTTCAGCCTAAATCTTCCCACTACAGGATTGTGGTCACTGTTGCAGTCTGCGCCTGGTAGTATTTTTGCTGACAGTAAAGAATTTCTAAATCTTTTATTTATCAGGATGTAGTCAATCTGATTTTTGGTATTATCTCCTGGACTTGTCCAAGTCCATTTTCTTCTATTAGGCTGTTCAAATCAGGTGTTTCCTACTATGAACTCATTCATCTGTGCCCATTCTACAAGTTTCCCTTCCCTTTCATTTTGTGTACCAAGGCCATGAGGTCCAACTATATCCTCCACCCTATCCTGTCCCACTTTAGCATTAAAATCCAGTATTGGCACATACAAAACAACAGACATCCAGTATTGGCACACACAAAACAATAGACATCCAGTATTGGCACACACAAAAGAATAGACATCCAGTATTGGCACACACAAAACAACAGACATCCAGTATTGGCACACACAAAACAACAGACATCCAGTATTGGCACACACAAAACAACAGACATCCAGTATTGGCACACACAAAACAACAGACATCCAGTATTGGCACACACAAAACAACAGACATCCAGTATTGGCACACACAAAACAACAGACATCCAGTATTGGCACACACAAAACAACAGACATCCAGTATTGGCACACACAAAACATCAGACATCCAGTATTGGCACACACAAAACGTCAGACATCCAGTATTGGCACACACAAAACAAACATCACCGGTCAAGGACTCATGTAAAAAGGGAGCGAGAATCCAAAAGATCTTCACTGAAAATAAATTTTCATGAACTGATGAAGGGTTCTGTTTTTGTTGCAGTTGAAAGAAGAGATAGGGTTGTGTGCAAAGCTTCAGGGTTACAAATTCCCAGTCATGATCCATCAAATCTTTAAAGCAAAGTGCAGGCAGCACAGTTTTTCAGATGATCCCACTGTACCTTTCCACTTGAGAGTTTCCTGTTGGGTGGTATGGTGTACTTCTGCTCATTGTAATCCCCCAATGATAGAGATATTCCTTCAGTTCCTTTGACACGAATGAACAAAGCTAGGGGTTCCACAGAGTGCAAACAATTATTCCAGGCATTTAACCACTGTGTATGTTTGCATCTCAAGACATGGACAATCAAATGAAAATTTTGAAAATTCATCAGTCACAGTCAAAATACACTTATTTTATGTGACTGTGGCCTTTTGAAATCACTGCTTACTCATTCCATTGGCTTTGTAGCCTTGACCATTGTGCCTTCAGGTAGTCTGTAGAAACTGGGTTTGATTTCCGCACATTGGTCACCTTTGCTGAAACGTTGACACTTTGAAGTGACAGGCTTTCAGTTTGTTTTTTGTTGTTGTTGTTAATGGGCGATGGTTCTTCAATTGATACCTGCAAAGAGTACACATGTGTATCTTACCTGTTAATGTTGATGTTCTGTTTTGAGCCACCGCACTCAATAATAAGATGTTTGTGTACATGTAGTGCCTGAAAATCCTGTCAAAGGATAATGTTTGTGTACATGTAGTACCTGAAAATCCTGTCAAAGGATAATGTTTGTGTACATGTAGTGCCTGAAAATCCTGTCAAAGGATAATGTTGTGTACATGTAGTGCCTGAAAATCCTGTCAAAGGATAATGTTTGTGTACATGTAGTGCCTGAAAATCCTGTCAAAGGATAATGTTTGTGTACATGTAGTGCCTGAAAATCCTGTCAAAGGATAATGTTTGTGCAAAGATTTTCAAACACAAACACACGTCAAGGTAAATATGATTTTGTAATTCAAGATTTATAACGCAAAGTGTAGAGATATCAGTGTTTAAGGCAGACTGTGACATTGTTATGTTCTATCAGTGTTTAAGGCAGACTGTGTCATTGTTATGTTCTATCAGTGTTTAAGGCAGACTGTGTCATTGTTATACTCTGTGTAAGTGGTTCTATCAGTGTTTAAGGCAGACTGTGACATTGTTATACTCTGTGTAAGTGGTTTTGTCAGTGTTTAAGGCAGACTGTGACATTGTTATACTCTGTGTAAGTGGTTCTATCAGTGTTTAAGGCAGACTGTGTCATTGTTATACTCTGTGTAAGTGGTTCTGTCAGTGTTTAAGGCAGACTGTGACATTGTTATACTCTGTGTAAGTGGTTTTGTCAGTGTTTAAGGCAGACTGTGACATTGTTATACTCTGTGTAAGTGGTTTTGTCAGTGTTTAAGGCAGACTGTGACATTGTTATACTCTGTGTAAGTGGTTTTGTCAGTGTTTAAGGCAGACTGTGACATTGTTATGTTCTATCAGTGTTTAAGGCAGACTGTGACATTGTTATGTTCTATCAGTGTTTAAGGCAGACTGTGTCATTGTTATGTTCTATCAGTGTTTAAGGCAGACTGTGACATTGTTATGTTCTATCAGTGTTTAAGGCAGACTGTGACATTGTTATGTTCTATCAGTGTTTAAGGCAGACTGTGACATTGTTATGTTCTATCAGTGTTTAAGGCAGACTGTGACATTGTTATGTTCTATCAGTGTTTAAGGCAGACTGTGACATTGTTATGTTCTATCAGTGTTTAAGGCAGACTGTGACATTGTTATGTTCTATCAGTGTTTAAGGCAGACTGTGACATTGTTATGTTCTATCAGTGTTTAAGGCAGACTGTGACATTGTTATACTCTGTGTAAGTGGTTTTGTCAGTGTTTAAGGCAGACTGTGACATTGTTATACTCTGTGTAAGTGGTTTTGTCAGTGTTTAAGGCAGACTGTGACATTGTTATACTCTGTGTAAGTGGTTCTGTCAGTGTTTAAGGCAGACTGTGACATTGTTATACTCTGTGTAAGTGGTTCTATCAGTGTTTAAGGCAGACTGTGTCATTGTTATACTCTGTGTAAGTGGTTTTGTCAGTGTTTAAGGCAGACTGTGACATTGTTATACTCTGTGTAAGTGGTTTTGTCAGTGTTTAAGGCAGACTGTGTCATTGTTATACTCTGTGTAAGTGGTTCTATCAGTGTTTAAGGCAGACTGTGACATTGTTATACTCTGTGTAAGTGGTTCTATCAGTGTTTAAGGCAGACTGTGACATTGTTATACTCTGTGTAAGTGGTTCTATCAGTGTTTAAGGCAGACTGTGACATTGTTATACTCTGTGTAAGTGGTTTTGTCAGTGTTTAAGGCAGACTGTGACATTGTTATACTCTGTGTAAGTGGTTCTATCAGTGTTTAAGGCAGACTGTGTCATTGTTATACTCTGTGTAAGTGGTTTTGTCAGTGTTTAAGGCAGACTGTGACATTGTTATACTCTGTGTAAGTGGTTTTGTCAGTGTTTAAGGCAGACTGTGACATTGTTATACTCTGTGTAAGTGGTTCTATCAGTGTTTAAGGCAGACTGTGACATTGTTATACTCTGTGTAAGTGGTTCTATCAGTGTTTAAGGCAGACTGTGACATTGTTATACTCTGTGTAAGTGGTTTTGTCAGTGTTTAAGGCAGACTGTGACATTGTTATACTCTGTGTAAGTGGTTCTATCAGTGTTTAAGGCAGACTGTGACATTGTTATACTCTGTGTAAGTGGTTCTATCAGTGTTTAAGGCAGACTGTGACATTGTTATACTCTGTGTAACTGGAGTTATCTTCAGATGAAGAAAATTAGCAGTTTCCTCTCTGATGAAACTGTCAGTAAGGACCATCAAAAACTGATTTTTGATATTTACTGAAATAGTTGCTCCAGTCAGTCCAACAAATGGCTGGCTATGAGCAAAAAATAATGCAGAAGAATGTAGGGTAACAGGCACACCTTTCCCCTGTTAAAACTGACAAAGCTTTGAAAAACATCCCCTCTTTCCACAAAGATTGCATATTGCATCACGAGCAAGCCAGTTTCTCCTGTAATGAAGATTTGTGCCACACGCACACACAAAAAAAATAACCACTGCCGATTTCCGTTTCTGGATGTTGAAGCAAAAAGAGGAGCTGACAGACATTCTTGCTTCATAACAACATGTGAACACTCTGCAATGGGAGTTGTGTCGAGAGTGGCAGCTGCAACATTGAAATGAATTTGCAAAATAGACACTGGACTCTGTGATGAGTAGACTTTAGAATTCTTTGAGCCTGATCTAATACATTGGCTTGACCAAAAGCAGTTTTCAGATCAAGAGATTTGTTCTCCAACAAATGCTGTCTGATAGGAGATGCCAGAGCATTGGTAAATGCATCACGAATCATCTCATGATATTGTTCAACTGAGACTGGCTTGAATCTGCAATCCTTGCTAAATTTCTTTAAATCTTGCAAGAATTCTTCCAAAGACTCAACTGAATGTTGTTTGTGCATTGGTAGGAATATGGCAATCAAAAATTTCTTTGGGAGTCTACATGTTACATAGAGTTCTTATAGTCTTGATAGCTGAGTCAGTCATGCATTCTTCTTTGTACTCATAGACTTCAGAAGAAACGAAACTGACAGTGTTCTGAGCCTGTCTGGGATAGGTGGTTTACTTTCATCGGTAAAGTTCAGGAACATGCAATACTAGTGTTTCCACTGCTTTCCTGCATCCAGAGAACTGGTATCTAGATCTAACCTTACAGGTTTCAGAATAGTGGGAATCTTATCCATGATTTTGATGACGTGAACTTGTGATTCCATTTACTTTCTTTGAGCCTTCATTTAGTTAGTTGGATAATCATAACCTCAGCCTTTAACCAACTAAATAGGGCATCTACTGGTGATGAAACATTGTTGGTAAGCATTGCAAAAAGGAAATGACACAAAAGTAAAGCCAGAAACACAAAGAACAAAAGTATAAACTGTAATAAAGTCTTTTGGTGAAAAACAAGTATTACAATATTTGGCTCGCTTCACATGTCTTTTTTTTTCTTTTTGATCTTTGATAAAAATGTGTTTTTTATATAGAAGACACTCACAGGATCTGCTTCTGTTTCATCCACAATATCTTAGAAAATTTGTCATGTGAAAACCAAAGCAGATTGTGTTATTATCAGTTGTTTCCTTGACTACTGCAGGGATTTTGTTTGGAGTGTGTTCAAAGAGAAAATCATTACACATGGGTAGTTTGATGTTCACTCCACCGATATGTGCCAGCAGTTATCTGGCAGACACCTCGAGCCTTCACAAAACGTTATGTACTTGCAAAGTCTTGGAATGGAGAGGAAGGGGAGAGCAGAGCCCATGAAAGTCAAAGCTGACATCACTAGAATGATGGGAGCATTAATATGAAAAGCTAATTTGCAAGTTTTTATGTTGCAGGCTAGGAAACAGAATAGGTACCCCTGTACATTCTGGAATGTGTTTGTTCTTGTAATCTCCAGACTTACTGTTCCTTCAAGTTTTATGTGGATGACAAGCCAACCAAGACAGATGCCGTTGCTGACACCATTAACCCGGACTACAAGTTCGAGAAAAAATGCACTTACCCTTCTGTCACACAAGATGTAAGTAAATTATACCATGATCATAGTGTTGTTCAACGTTTGTTTCAGTCTTTCTGTCACGCAAGATGTAAGTAAATAATATCATGATCATAGTGTTGTTCAACGTTTGTTTCAGTCTTTCTGTCACGCAAGATGTAAATAAATAATATCATGATTATAGTGTTGTTCAACGTTTGTTTCAGTCTTTCTGTCACGCAAGATGTAAGTAAATAATATCATGATTATCGTGTTCAACGTTTGTTTCAGTTCAGTTATGACATTTCCTGTACAAGCAAAGAGCGAGTGACTCATTGTTATCCTGTGATGTTTTTAGCATGATTAGCCAGTCCTGTTATCCTGTGATGTTTTTAGCATGATTAGCCAGTCCTGTTATCCTGTGATGTTTTTAGCATGATTAGCCAGTCCTGTTATCCTGTGATGTGTTTAGCATAAGTAGCCAGTCCTGTTATCCTGTGATATTTTTAGCATGATTAGCCAGTCCTGTTATCCTGTGATGTGTTTAGCATGATTAGCCAGTCCTGTTATCCTGTGATGTTTTTAGCATAAGTAACCAGTCCTGTTATCTTTGATGTTTTTAGCATAAGTAGCCAGTCCTGTTATCCTGTGATGTTTTTAGCATGATTAGCCAGTCCTGTTATCCTGTGATGTTTTTAGCATAAGTAACCAGTCCTGTTATCCTGTGATGTGTTTAGCATAAGTAGTCAGTCCTGTTATCCTGTGATGTTTTTAGCATGATTAGCCAGTCCTGTTATCCTGTGATGTGTTTAGCATAAGTAACCAGTCCCGTTATCCTGTGATGTGTTTAGCATAAGTAACCAGTCCCGGTATCCTGTGATGTGTTTAGCATAAATAACCAGTCCTGATATCCTGTGATGTTTTTAGCATAAAATAACCAGTCCTGTTATCCTGTGATGTGTTTAGCATAAGTAGCCAGTCCTGTTATCCTGTGATGTTTTTAGCATAAGTAGCCAGTCCTGTTATCCTGTGATGTTTTTAGCATAAGTAACCAGTCCTGTTATCCTGTGATGTGTTTAGCATGATTAGCCAGTCCTGTTATCCTGTGATGTGTTTAGCATGATTAGCCAGTCCTGTTATCCTGTGATGTGTTTAGCATAAGTAGCCAGTCCTGTTATCCTGTGATGTATTTAGCATGATTAGCCAGTCCTGTTATCCTGTGATGTGTTTAGCATGATTAGCCAGTCCTGTTATCCTGTGATGTTTTTAGCATGATTAGCCAGTCCTGTTATCCTGTGATGTGTTTAGCATAAGTAACCAGTCCGGTATCCTGTGATGTGTTTAGCATAAATAACCAGTCCTGATATCCTGTGATGTTTTTAGCATAAAATAACCAGTCCTGTTATCCTGTGATGTGTTTTAGCATAAGTAGCCAGTCCTGTTATCCTGTGATGTTTTTAGCATAAGTAGCCAGTCCTGTTATCCTGTGATGTTTTTAGCATAAGTAGCCAGTCCTGTTATCCTGTGATGTGTTTAGCATGATTAGCCAGTCCTGTTATCCTGTAATGTGTTTAGCATGATTAGCCAGTCCTGTTATCCTGTGATGTGTTTAGCATAAGTAGCCAGTCCTGTTATCCTGTGATGTATTTAGCATGATTAGCCAGTCCTGTTATCCTGTGATGTTTTTAGCATGATTAGCCAGTCCTGTTATCATGTGATGTGTTTAGCATAAGTAGCCAGTCCCGTTATCCTGTGATGTGTTTAGCATGATTAGCCAGTCCTGTTATCCTGTGATTGTTTAGCATGGTTAGCCAGTCCTGTTATCCTGTAATGTGTTTAGCATAAGTAACCAGTCCTGTTATCCTGTGATGTTTTTAGCATAAGTAACCAGTCCTGTTATCCTGTGATATGTTTAGCATAAGTAACCAGTCCTGTTATCCTGTGATGTGTTTAGCATAAGTAACCAGTCCTGTTATCCTCTGATGTTTTCAGCATAAGTAGCCAGTCCTGTTATCCTGTGATGTTTTTAGCATAAGTAGCCAGTCCTGTTATCCTGTGAGGTGTTTAGCATGATTAGCCAGTCCTGTTATCCTGTGATGTGTTTAGCATAAGTAGCCAGTCCTGTTATCGGTGATGTTTTTAGCATGATTAGCCAGTCCTGTTATCCTGTGATGTGTTTAGCATAAGTAGCCAGTCCTGTTATCCTGTGATGTTTTAAGCATAATTACCAGGCCCGTTATCCTGTGATGTGTTTAGCATAATTAGCCATTCCTGTTATCCTGTGATGTTTTTAGCATGATTAGCCAGTCCTGTTATCTTGTGATGTTTTTAGCATAAGTAACCAGTCCTGTTATCTTTTGATGTTTTTAGCATAAGTAGCCAGTCCTGTTATTCTGTGATGTTTTTAGCATGATTAGCCAGTTCCTGTTATCCTGTGATGTTTTTAGCATGATTAGCCAGTCCTGTTATCCCTGTGATGTTTTTAGCATAAGTAGCCGTCCTGTTATCCTGTGATCTTTTTTGCATAATTAACCAGTCCTGTTATCCTGTGATGTTTTTAGCATAAGTAGCCGGTCCTGTTATCATGTGATGTGTTTAGCATAAGTATCCAGTCCTGTTATCCTGTGATGTGTTTAGCATAAGTTAACCAGTCCTGTTATCCTGTGATGTTTTTAGCATGATTAGCCAGTCCTGTTATCCTGTGATGTGTTTAGCATGATTAGCCAGTCCTGTTATCCTGTGATGTTTTTAGCATGATTAGCCAGTCCTGTTATCCTGTGATGTGTTTAGCATGATTAGCCAGTCCGATTATCCTGTGATGTGTTTAGCATAAGTAGCCAGTCCTGTTACTACTGTGATGTGTTTTAGCATGATTAGCCAGTCCTGTTATCCTGTGATGTTTTTAGCATAAGTAACCAGTCCTGTTATCCTGTGATGTGTTTTAGCATGATTGCCAGTCCTGTGATGTTTTTAGCATGATTAGCCAGTCCTGTTATCCTGTGATGTTTTCAGCATAAGTAGCCAGTCCTGTTATCCTGTGATGTTTTTAGCATAAGTAGCCGTCCTGTGATGTTTTTTAGCATGATTTAGCCAGTCCTGTTATCCTGTGATGTGTTTAGCATAAGTAGCCAGTCCTGTTATCCTGTGATGTTTTTTAGCATAAGTAGCCAGTCCTGTTAACCTGTGATGTGTTTTGCATAAATAACCAGTCCTGTTATCCTGTGATGTGTTTAGCATAAGTAGCCAGTCTGTTATCCTGTGATGTGTTTTAGCATAAGTAGCCAGTCCTGTTATCCTGTGATGTGTTTAGCATGATTAGCCAGTCCTGTTATCCTGTGATGTTCTTAGCATGATTAACCAGTCCTGTTATCCTGTGATGTGTTTAGCATAAGTAGCCAGTCCTGTTATCCTGTGATGTGTTTAGCATGATTAGCCAGTCCTGTTATCTTGTGATGTGTTTAGCATGATTAGCCAGTCCTGTTATCCTGTGATGTTTTTAGCATAAGTAGCCAGTCCTGTTATCCTGTGATGTTTTTAGCATAAGTAGCCAGTCCTGTTATCCTGTGATGTTTTTAGCATGATTAGCCAGTCCTGTTATCCTGTGATGTGTTTAGCATAAGTAGTCAGTCCTGTTATCCTGTGATGTGTTTAGCATAAGTAGCCAGTCCTGTTATCCTGTGATGTGTTTAGCATGATTAGCCAGTCCTGTTATCCTGTGATGTGTTTAGCATGTTTAGCCAGTCCTGTTATCCTGTGATGTTTTTAGCATAAGTAACCAGTCCTGTTATCCTGTGATGTTTTTAGCATAAGTAGCCAGGCCTGAGTTTGTCAGTTTGTTCCTTTGATGATGAATGGTGTTAACTTCCTGGTATCTTCCCAGTCAGAAGTTGTGAGTGCATAAGTTGTTTTGAACATGGCTCATCTGACGGAATATGTAAAAATGTGTTGATTGTGATCTTTGCCTCTGTGGATGGATTTGTACTTGGTTTGGATTGTAAACTGATCTTGATAACAGACTTGTTCTGTGTTTGAGCAGTTTTGTATTGGGTGACTTGTTCTGTGTTTGAGCAGTTTTGTATTGGGTGACTTGTTCTGTGTTTGAGCAGTTTTGTATTGGGTGACTTGTTCTGTGTTTGAGCAGTTTTGTATTGGGTGACTTGTTCTGTGTTTGAGCAGTTTTGTATTGGGTGACTTGTTCTGTGTTTGAGCAGTTTTGTATTGGGTGACTTGTTCTGTGTTTGAGCAGTTTTGTATTGGGTGAATTGTTCTGTGTTTGAGCAGTTTTGTATTGGGTGAATTGTTCTGTGTTTGAGCAGTTTTGTATTGGGTGACTTGTTCTGTGTTTGAGCAGTTTTGTATTGGGTGACTTGTTCTGTGTTTGAGCAGTTTTGTATTGGGTGAATTGTTCTGTGTTTGAGCAGTTTTGTATTGGGTGTACATATTCACGTTGGTCTGGCTGTTTGGGGCCACATTCTGCAAGCACTAGGTTGCTGCATAATCTGTGTACTTCATATTTTGTGGATGGCAAGAGCCTTGAGCATATCATAAAATGGAATGACATTTCATGACTATAGAGTGACTTACATTGTTCTGAAGGGTATCAAAAAATGGAGAATGTTGGTATGGCTTGACAGACCTTTCCTTAAAAGCTGCTATGTCTGTTTTGTTTCACGCTGTGTTATGCACATGCCCTGATACAGTTGATGGAAGTATCACATTTGTGATGTTTTTCCTTCATGTTACGCAGCTGCTGGATTACCTGTTACAGTTGATGGAACCCCCCTTACCTTTGCTTTCTATTTCAAGTATATTCACAAGATTTTGTAGGTCCCTTTCATTTTCTGCAATTAGCACGGTGTCATCTGCGTATCGAATGTTGTTTATCATTTTCCCTCCAACCTTTAATCCAGGGTTTTCTTCTAGGTTTCTCATGATGTTTTCGCTGTAAAAGTGAAAACAGATCTGGTGACAAAACACAACCCTGTCTGACTCCTCTTTTGATGTTTTGGAAAGAGCTTATATTGTTTTCTATTCTCATTGCAGCTGTTTGTTCCCAGTCCATAATCCTGATTATTCGTAGATCTTTTCCATCAACATTGAGTTTCTCCAGTTGGTTGATCAATTCTTCTTGTCGTACCCGATCGAAAGCCTTGGTATAGTCAACAAAGCATAAATACAAATCCTTATTCATCTCAGTTGACCTCTGTATGATAGTTCTTAGGATGTATATGGCATTAATAGTTCCCTTCCCTTCCACAAATCCACACTGTTCTTCTGCTATTTCTCTTTTGATTCTATTCCTTGTCCTCATCATGATTATTCTTAACAGGATTTTTGTTACATGACTCATCAAACTGATTGTGCGATGGAGTTAGCATTCTATAGTCCCTGTCTTCTCTGGAAGTGCAATGAAAATTGATTTTGACATGTCTTTGGGGATTTTTCCAGTGTCGTAAATTTCATTTAGGAGGACTTATTTTTTCTATGCCAAATTCCTCCAGGGCTTTAATCATCTCTGTAGCAATGTTGTCTGGTCCTGGGGCTTTTCCTGGTTTCATCTTTTTCAGTGCTGCTCTACGTCATCTTTCATTATGGGTGGTCCTTCAAAGTTCTTTTTGATAATGTGTTCTTCGTTTCTGTCATCCTCAAAAAGGTCTTTAATGTACTCTCCCCATCTGTCTAATATTTTGTCTTTTTCCATGATAAGCGTGCCATCTTTCGATTTTAAGCAACCAGTTGATGTGCATGTATTTTTCCTGAGGACAATTTCTTCAATTCGTCTGTACATACCCTGGGATCCATTTTGTGTCGGTTTTCTATCTCTTTGCATTTTGTGTTCAGCCAAGCTTCCTTAGCTTCATTGTACCTATGCCTGATTTCTTTGTTTATCTTCCTGTACATCTCCTCGTTTCTCTTTGCCCTCCACCTTTCCTCCATCAAGCCCAAAATTTCATTAGTCATCCAGCTCTTTTTTGCTTTTCTCTCTGCCTTAGGGATTTCTTCACAAGCTTCATTTATGGAATTTTTCAACTTTGTCCATTGTTCCTCACTGTCACCAACGTCTTCCAGAGCACTGAATTTGTTTTGAACATGTACATTAATTTTTTTTACGTATCATTTCATCTGTCTTTAAGAGTCCAAGGTTTAGTTTGATCTTGCTTTTGGTCTGTGAATATACTAGAAATAGAAAGCAAAGGTAAGGGGTTGGAACTAAACAGCAGGAAGACTGAAGGCATGGTAATCAGTAAAAAACATGAAATCCCCTCATGCAAAATATCAGCAAATGGCACAACCTTGACTTACTTTACTTTTACTTTTTCCTTCCGCTTGTACCGGTGGGCGTCGCGGGGAGATACAGTCGTCTGTCAGCAGCAAGACGGGTGGCTTGGAGAAGGGACATCTCGTGAGCTCTGAGGGTGTCTGCCACGGAGTCGCTCCATCGTTGTCTTGGTCTTCCTCTGGCTCTCCAGCCAGAGTATCTGGTGTTGTATGCCCGAAGAGCTGGTTGGTTTAGGGGCATACGTGTGAGGTGTCCGAACCACTTGATCCTCATATGTTCGATGTGTTGTAGGATTGGTGTTGCTCCTACCATGTCTCGTATCACCTCATTTCTGATCTTGTCCCGCCTTGTCTTGTTTACTGCTTTCCTCAGGCATTTCATTTCACAGGTGACCAGTTTTCTCTCGAGGACTTTAGTTAGGGACCATGTCTGGCACTGGTATGTCAGCGTTGGTAGAAAAATGGTGTTGATGAGTTTCGCCTTAGTGCTGGTGGGAATGCTGGGGTGTTTCAGGAGAGGGGCAAGTTGGTAGCTGACTGCGTTGGCTTTCTGGCATCTGGTCTCGATTTCTCTGTCTAGTTTGCCATTTTCAATGAAGATGCTGCCCAGGTATTTAAATTAACTTGCTTGTTTCAACTGGGTTCCGTTGATGTTGATATCCAGTTTGTTTAGTCTCTTACTGACAGTCATGACCTCGGTCTTGCTGACGCTGATCTTCATGCCGTATGTCTCGCAGCTTTCACTGAGGTGGTCTGTGTGCTTCTGTAGCTGTATCTTGTCATTGTTCACCATTGCCTGGTCATCCGCAAACATGAGTTCATTGAGTGCCTCAGGGTCTGGGTTTGCCTCCTTGTAATCTGATCCATATAGATCACGAAGAGAAGAGGGGAGAGATTACAGCCCTGCCTTACTCCCGATGTCACTGGGAACCAGTCAGATGTTCCACTGGCGGTGCAGACTGCACTCCTGCTGTTGGCATAGATGGCCCGAATGTTGTCTAGCAGCTGGCCCTTGACGTCGTACTGCTCGAGGACCTTCCATAGCTTGTCTCTGTTGACTCGATCAAAGGCCTTTTCTTGATCAACGAATACAAGATGGAGATCTTGGTCGTATTCGATCGCCCTCTCGCACAGTTGTCGTAGTGCAAAGATTGCATCGGTGCACCCTCTTCCTTTTCTGAAGCCAAATTGGGCGTCACTGAGGAGATGTTCTGTTTTCACTCAAGTGCGCTGCTCCAGGATCTTTGCGTACATTTTCCCTACATGACTGAGTAGTGATATGCCTCTGTAGGTACTGCAGTCTTTCTTGCTGCCCTTCTTCTTCCATATTGGCACCACTATTGCATTTTGCCTGTCTTCTGGTACTTTTCTCTCCTCCCAAGCTTTCTGAAAGATGGTGGTGAGCCACTGAATTCCGGTTTCACCGCACACATGGATGGCTTCAGTTGTTATGCCATCGACTCCAGCTGCCTTGCCTTTAGGACTGGTCTTCACTGCTTTTCTTACTTCACTCTCTAGGATGGTAGGTTCTGAGTGGTCTGGGTGGCTGGGGATGAACCGGGACTGTGTGTCTTGTGCCCATACACCTGATGGGTTGAGTAGGTCTTTGAAATAGTTTTCCCATCTCTTCACTATTTTCTCCTCTCCATGCAATGTTTCCCCGTTTGCATTGTTGATGATAGTGGTTGGATCGAAAGGTTCATCTCGCACTCTCACCGCTTTCACACTCTTGTAAAACTCTCTTGGTGGAGCTTTGCATGTTTCACAGAGTTTTTCACCATACTGGGTCCATGACTTTTCCTTTGCTGTTCTCACAACTTTCTTGCTGTGTCTTCTTGCAAGTCTGTACCTGATGTAGTCCTCTTCATCCTTTGACTTGACCCAGATCTTGTATAGTTTCTTCTTTTCCTTGATAGCATCCTTCACTTCTTTGTTCCACCAAGCTGTTGCCTTTCTGTTTCTTCCTCCTGTCTTCTTGGTGCCACAGGCTTCTTTTATAGTGTCCAGGAGGACTGTCTTGAAGATGCCCCAAGCTTCCTCTATGTTTAGTAATGAAGGGTCACTACAGTCCAATTTTTCACTGATGGTGCAACTGATCTGAGTCTGCACCTCTTCGTCTTGAAGCTTGTGTATGTTGAGTCTTTCCGGCTGTTTCTTCTTTTTAGTGAACCTCCTCTTCTTCTGAGTGACCAACGTCGTGATGATTGGCCTGTGGTCTATGTCCAGGCCTGCGTTGGGGATGGCTCTTGAGTCTCTGATGTTGCTCCGCATTCGAGATCTTGCTAGTGTGAAGTCAATTTGAGATGAGACGTCGATGTCGCTCCATTTGTACCAGGTGTAGATCTGAGTGGCTCTGTGCTGGAAGAAGGTGTTGGTGACAATAAGGTCATGCTCTGCACACAGTTCCAATACATGGTTGTCGCTGTAGTTGCATGGTGTTCTGTGGTCACTGTGTGGACCAAGGTGTTTTGTCCATGGTGTTCTTCTCTCTCCGACTCTGCCATTGAAATCTCCCATGACGTACAGGTCTTCTTGGTCCGGGATGCTGTTGATGGTGTCAGAGAGTTTTTCTAAGAAGGAGTCCTTATCCTCATCTGAGTAGGAGTCATTACATGGTGCATACACTTGAATGTAGTTGTTGATCTTGTTGTCCTCCCTAATGCCGATCTTCAAGAGTCTTTCTGAAATGAACTCCGTACTCACTAGGTCTTTTGCCTTGTCATGGTGTAGGATGAAACCCACGCCATGTGCTGCTCTCTGTTCCTTGCTTACACCGCTCCAAATGAGAACATAGTTGGCGTCTATTTCCTTTGTTCCTGTTCCTTTCTTTCTGTTGTCTGCAATGCCCAGTATGGAGATCTTGTGCTGGGTCATGAACTCTACTATCTCTGGTTCTTTGTTCGTCAAACCGCAAATGTTCCAGGTCCCAACCTTTTCGTTTTTCTTTATTCGTTGTCCGTTTTCCTCGCCGCGTCGTTTTCCGTTATGATCCGTCCGTTTGTATCTCCTTATATTTTCTTGAGCAATTCGTTTATCCACTGCCGGCCTGCTAAGCCAGTCACAGCTTCACCAGTGCCCCGTTGGCCAGCTTTACCTGTTTCCACATCCCACGACGAGGACGAGGGGTTGGGCTTTGGGAGGCACAGGTTAATAAGTTCAAATACCTGGGAACGGTCATTTCATCAGATGGCAGATGCACATCGGAAATAGCCTGCAGAATCGGCCAAGCCAAAACAGTATTCAAGAAGATGACAAGCATTCTTACCAACAAATGCCTATTAATTAACATCAGGAAGAGAGTCCTTGAATGTTATATAGAACCAATACTGTTATACGAATGTGAGGCGTGGACAGTCAGCAAGCAAAGCCAGAGCAAGATTGAGGCAGCCGAAATGTGGTTTCTAAGAAGAATGTTGAGAGTTCCATGGACAGCAAAGAAAACAAACGAGACAGTCTTGATGGAGGCAGACACAAGTAGATCACTCATAAGGAAGATTAGGAAAAGACAGGCAACATTTATAGGCCATTTTATGAGGAAGGGGGATTTGGAGCACCTGGTCACAACAGGAAAGCTGGAGGGAAGGAGAGCACCGGGTAGACCCAGGGAGAAAATGCTGGACGGACTTGCAGAGTGGCTGGGGACGAGGAGGGTGGGGGAGATGCTGGGGGCAATGAGAGATAGAGACAGATGGAGGTCCATGATCGCCAACGCCATGCAGCAGGGCACCTGATGATGATGAGTTGATGGAAGGGTCACATTTGTCATGTCTTTCCTTCATGTTATGCAACTGCTGGATTACCTGTTACAGTTGATGGAAGGGTCACATTTGTCATGTCTTTCCTTCATGTTATGCAGATGCTGGATTACCTGGAGAATGACTCGCTGGTTGTGGAGGTGTGGGGCATACAGAAAGAAGAAGGGTTTAAGTCTGGAGCAGCTGCTGCCTCTGACAAGAACAAATTGACCACCAAGGACCTCATGTCCAAAGAAAGATCCAATCTGGGTGTGACTGGGGGTGCTGCTGTTGCCAGCAAGGTGAGTGTGAATCAGTGGAGTGGACGATATATAAATTCAATTATAAGAAAAGAAAAGAATTTTTTAATGAATGAACAAACGAATAGATGAACAAGCACAATGCTTAAATAGTAGACTCCAAAGTAGATGAGTAGATAAACAAGTAAACAGGCAAGCTAGGAAAAAACTATGAAGTGAGTCTGTCTACGTCTCTCTGGTGGCACTTGTTTTACTGTTATTGTTTAGCTTTCTACCCAACTCATACTCTATGCATTTGGCATTCTGGCTGCGTCCTCCATTGTGTGACATGAGTTTGATAAAGTCCTCCATTGTGTGACATGAGTTTGATAACGTCCTCCATTGTGTGACATGAGTTTGATAAAGTCCTCCATTGTGTGACATGAGTTTGATAAAGTCCTCCATTGTGTGATATGAGTTTGATAAAGTCCTCCATTGTGTGACATGAGTTTGATAAAGTCCTCCAGAGGGGTCTCAAGGAAACAGTGCTAATATTGCAAGTGGCACTGAGTTAGCATTGTGTGTAGCAGAGTCGAATTGGAAGAAATTGCCCACATTAAAAAGACATACACATCAACTGGTTGCTTAAAATCAAAAGATGGTATGCTTATCATGGAAAAAGACAAAATATTAGATAGATGGGGAGAGTACATTAAAGACCTTTTTGAAGATGACAGAAATGAAGAACACATTATTAGAAAGAACGTTGAAGGACCATCCATAATGAAATATGAAGTTAGAGCAGCGTTGAAAAAGATGAAACCGAGAAAAGCCCCAGGAACAGACAACATTACCACAGAGATGATTGAAGCCCTAGAAGATTTCGGCATTGAAAAAAATAACAGTCCTCCTAAATGAAATTTATGACACCGGAAAAATTCCCAAAGATAGTCAAAATCAAGTTTCATTGCACTTCTAAAGAAAACAGGGGCTATAAAATGTAAACTCCTTCGTACAATCAGCTTGAAGAGTCATGTAACAAAAATCCTATTAAGAATAATCATGATGAGGACAAGGGACAGAATCAAAAGAAAAATAGCAGAAGAACAGTGTGGATTTGTGGAAGGGAAAGGAACTATTAATGCCATGTACATCCTAAGAACTATCATAGAGAAGTCAATCAAGTTTAATAAGGATTTATGTTTATGCTTTGTTGATTATATCAAGGCTTTCGATCGGGTAAGATATGAAGAATTGATCAACCAACTAGAAAGACTCAGTATTGATGGAAAAAATCTACAAATAATCAGAAATATGTATTGGGAACAAATAGCAGCAATAAGAATAGAAACCGATATATGCTTTTCCAAAATATCAGAAGAGGAGTCAGACAAGGTTGTTTCTGTCACCAGATCTGTTTTCACTTTACAGCGAAACCATCATGAGAAACCTACACAAATGCCCTGGATTAAAGGTTGGAGGAAAAATGATAAACAACATTCGCTACACAGATGACACCGTGCTAATTGCAGAAAATGAAAGGGACCTACAAAATCTTGTGAATATTATAGAAATAGAATGCAAAAATAAAGGGTTGGAGCTAAATAGCAAGAAGACTGAAGTCATGGTAATCAGTGAAAACATGAAATCCCATCGTGCAAAATAACAGCAAATGGCACAACTTTGAGACAGGTTGATAAGTTTAAATATATGGGAACGGTCATCTCACCAGATGGCAGATGCACATCAGAAATAGCCTGCAGAATCGACAAGCCAAAACAGCATTCAAGAAGATGAAAAGCATCCATACCAACAAATTGAGTTCATCTCTGGAAACAACAGGAATTAGAGCACCTGATCACAACAGGAAAGCTGGAGGGAAAGAGAATGCCTGGTAGACCCAGGGAGAAAATATTGGAAGAACTTGCAGGGAGGCTGAAGACAGAGAGGGTGGAAGTTGTGCTTGCGGCGACAAGGGATAGATTCATATGGAGGGCCATGATTGCCAACGCCATGTGGCAGGCCACTTGATGATAATGATGATGATATAGTAAAGTCAAGAGTTTTTGACTTAACTCACTGACTCCCTCATCACATCCATGAACTTCAAGGATTATCAGGCTTGATAAAACTTTAGAACTTTGAGTAGATGTCGCGCCAGCAGGCAGCAAAAGTGTATGTGGTGTTTTACAGTGATTTTATCGTGGTTCTATTTGGTTTTATGCATTGAATTTTGTATCAGTTTGTTGCTTTGAAATCCTGACACACGGTGATGTAAATATTTTTTTTAAATTTTGAATATTTTACCAGATAATCTGATTTTAAAGTTTTTATACCTACTTTTCATCATTTTAATTCAGCCGCTCAAGTCGGACATTTTATTCTGTGAACTGTGTTTACATCTTAGCCTACTGTGTTCGCCCAACGCTACAGCTTCCAAACCTTTGTGTTCTCTGGATTTAAGTGTTGTGAACTGACCAACCCACACACCAACCTGCAAGTATCTTCCTCTCCTGACTGGCTCGCAATTATGGACCCGTCTTTTATAAAACAAATTGGACTGACACTTTTTAAACACAGCAAGTGCTACCTCGGTGGAGGCGTCTACCAGCGAATACGAACACTGGGGCTGTGTCCTAAGCGCGATCCTGTCGTGGTGGACGTCTCCACCGTCTTTGGCACAACCTGCCTCCTGCCCGACGCCACTTTTCGTCTCCTGCTTCTTCGTCTCCTCCACTGCCCCTGCCCTCGACCTCGCTGCTGCAAACTTCGTCTCCTCCTCTGCCGTCTTCGCCTTCGCCTTCTGTCCGGATAGTACTGCCTTCACCTTCTGTCCCGCTGGTGCCGCCTTCACCTTCTGTCCCGCCGGTGCCGCCTTCACCTTCTGTCCCGTCGGTGCCGCCTTCGTCGCCACCCCGGCCACCACCATATGACTGTGATAAACTAAAATTATGCCTTTTTAATGCTCAGTCAACATGCAAGGATGGCAAAGCCGAAGTCATTGCTGATTTTATCGCAGATGAGCATGTTGACATTGCTTTTATCACAGAGACATGGCTTAACCCCCTTGGTCACGAACCTATACATGCTAGCCTCACTCCGAGTGGTTACAGGCTTGCTTCTTTCCATCGCTCATCCCGAGGTGGCGGTATCGCCATCCTCTACAACGACTCACTCCATTCCCGCCTATCTTTCTCGCAGTCTCTGCCTTTCTCCCATCCTTCTTTCGAGCACGTTGAAGTATCCTTCCAATCCACCCCTCACCCCATCACCTTCTCCTGTGTCTATCGACCGCCACCTAGCTCTGCCAACAAACTCACCACATCCACGTTTCTCTCTGACTTTGACCAATTGCTTGACCACTACTGCCTCTTACCTGGAAATCTCATCATTCTAGGTGACATCAATGTCCACTATGACAACACTCACCGTTATGACACAAGACATTTCATCAACTCTCTGTCCAATCACAATATGACTCAACACATTTCTGAACCAACCCATCAAAAAGGTCACATTCTTGACTGGATCATTTCTCGTGATCACCACAATTCCGCTACTGACAACTGCTTAGTTCTTTCTACCCGTCTAACTTCAGCCCTTCCATCTGACCACTCTGCAATTCTCTGTTCTCTCGACATTTCTTCTCTTTCCCGTACCATGCGCACAGTGACTCGACGCAATCTCAAATCTATCGACCTCTCCACATTTTCATCTGATGCCTCCCGTCTCCTTTCTGAAAAGTCACATAACCTTGCCGATGAATTCTATACTACTCTCCACCATCTTCTGGACACTCATGCTCCAGCCACAACCCGTCTTTTACCTGACCGCCCCCCTACCCCCTGGCTCACTCATGAGATTGCCTGTGCAAAACGTGCCCGCCGCAGAGCAGAGCGCCGTTGGCGCAAATCCAAACTCACTGTACACAGGCAACTTTTCCAAGCCTCTAAAACAAAAGTATCCACCCTCATTGCATCTGCAAAAACAAGCTATTTCCAAACCAAAATCCTGAATGCCTCTTCTTCAAAAGAACTCTTTACAACCATGAATCATCTCCTTGGCACACGAAAAAAAAGTTACCTCTCCCAACAAAACATACAAATGAAGAACTCCCATCTGTATTCTCAAGTATTTCACCACCAAAATACAAACTCTTCGTGACAGGCTTGACAGGACACCCTGTCAACCATGCCCACCTGACCCTTCCTTCTCTGGCACACCTCTTACTACTTTTACCCCAGTCTCACAAGAAGAAATTTTCAACACAATCAGATCCATGTCGTTCAAAACCTGCGAACTGGATCCTCTTCCAGGTTCTCTCTACTCCGACTGTCTCCCTACTCTCCTCCCATTCATCACTGACATCATCAACACTTCTCTTCAAACTGGAACTGTCCCAGATTCTTTCAAGTCTGCTATTGTTCACCCTCTCCTCAAGAAACACAATTTAGACCCAAATGAACTGAAAAATTACCGGCCTATCTGTAATCTCTCTTTCTTGTCAAAACTCCTTGAAAAAGTCGTCCTCAACCAGCTGAACTCTCACCTGTCTGCCAACAATCTCCTCAATCCTTTCCAGTCAGCCTACCGCCAGTGCCATAGCACTGAAACTGCCCTACTACACATTCTCAACAATCTCCTCCTTGCAACTGATACTGGCAAAGTCTCTCTCCTCACACTCCTTGATCTGTCTGCAGCCTTTGATACCATTGATCATGGTATTCTCCTTTCTAGACTTCATCATACTTTTGGCATCTCTGACATTGCTCTGTCCTGGTTCACTTCATACCTATCAAACAGAAAACAAACTGTTCTCATCAATGGCACTTACTCTCAACCTGCATACCTGACCTGTGGTGTTCCACAAGGATCTGTCCTTGGCCCTGTTCTTTTCACTCTTTACACCTCCCCCCTGTCCACCATCATCAACTCCCACTCTATAAAACACCACTTTTATGCTGATGACACCCAACTTCAAGACAGTGACTCACCTGATAATATACAGCGCCTGTTGACTCGCACCACTGAGTGTTACTCGAACTGGATGACGTTCAACAAACTTCAGCTTAATGACGACAAGACAGAAGCTATCCTCATTGGCACCCGTCAGAAACTTTCTCAGCTGCCTCCTCTTTCTCTCCCATTATGTAACACATCAGTCCCAATTTCTGATTCAGCTAAAAACCTTGGTGTCTGCATTGACTCTACCCTCTCCATGAACAACTTTGTTTCTCAAACTGCCAGATCTTGCTACTATCATCTCCATCATATAAGGCTGATCAGGAAGTATCTCTCTGTCGAAACAACTGCAAAACTCGTTCTCTCCTTCATAATGTCTCGCATTGACTATTGCAATTCACTCCTGTCTGGTCTTCCTGCCTCCACCATTCACACTCTACAGCGCATTCAAAACAATGCTGTACGCCTTGTACTCAAAAAGAAAAAAGCTGACCACATATCTCCTCTCCTGGCACAACTTCACTGGCTCCCTGTATCAAAGCGCATACAGTACAAACTAGACACCATGTGCTATAAAAGCCTCAATAACGCAGCCCCCGATTACCTGTCAAGCCTATTTGAGATCTATGTTCCCTCACGTACCCTCCGCTCTGCCTCCGATCCTCTGACTTTTCGCTTTCCACGCACTAAGCTCAATACCTATGGTCCACGAGCCTTCTCTGTTTCTGGTCCACTTTCCTGGAACAAACTTCCTCTCTCAGTCCGTCAGCAACCTACTTTTGTCTCCTTCAAGTCCGCTCTCAAAACTCACCTTTTCTTCTCCGCATAAAATCCTAACCTCACTCACCCCCCCCACCCCCCCCCCTGCAGCCTGTCTCCGCTCGGAGGGGAATCACATGGTTATAATATATAATTATATATGCTATGCTCTATAATTTTCCATTGCTTTTATTCTTGCTTTTATTGCTTTTATTCTTTCTCCCCATTTATAGCCATGCGTGTGTGTGTGTGTGTGTGTGTGTGTGTGTGTGTGTGTGCGTGCGTGCGTGTGTGTGTGTGTGTGCGTGCGTGCGTGCGTGCGTGTGCGTGCGTGCGTGCGTGCGTGCGTGTGTGTCTGTTTCAGCGCTTAGATTTGATTTTATCAAGATTTTGCGCTATATAAATATTGTAATTATTGTTATTATTGTAATTATTATTATTATTATTATTAAAAAAAGAACTGTCATTCCTTCACGCTATGCAGCAGACAGTGTGAAAAAAACTTTCATCCGACTTCCTCCAGGAGGTTGGTGGATAGTATAAAGCAGTTAAAGGATTAGGTTTTTGCAGCTGGTAGATAGAGTGTGGGAGTCAGAGGGATAGGTATGTAGATTTCTACCATTGATTTACTGTGTCTTTAATTAACCTGTTTAGGAATGACATTTTTTCTTAGGGTCAGGAGATGACGAAGACAAAGGAGAAAGAGGCTGCAGCAGACCATCCTGGCTCAAGCAGCAGCAGCAGTGGTGATGAAGCACTGGTATGTAAACAGTTTCTTTCAACTGTCTGATGCAGTAAACACGTGTCCATCACTGATGCTGTTTATCCATTCTTTGTTTTTTGTTTGTTTGTTTTTTTACTTTTCATAAAAGGATTATTTATACATTACTGTCTCTGGCTCAGTTTCTGTCTTTCTGTGATTGTTGCATTTTCACATATTGGTTTGACAAGACAACAAACCATTAATTGTTCAGTTTTTTTTCCCTTCTTTCCCTCTCTGCCCCCCTCACTCTGTTTCTCACTGTCTCTAACGCTGAACTAGTGCACTTTTCATTCATGTTTTGAAGCCTGCATTTTCCTTTTCAGGTGAAAATCTATGGCTTGATTGATGCTGCTAAAGCAAAGGGAATGACGTCAATACCGGTATGTATTCTGCCTCTCTGTAGTTATATGTGTGTGCACTGGTATGTTTTCTGCCTTTGTGTACATGTAGTTATATGTGTGTTTACCGGTATGTATTCTGCCTCTGTGTAGTTATATGTGTGTGTACTTCGGTCATTGTTCTCCACAGTCATCAGTCAAGTAGTCAGAGAGTTAATCAATTAGGTCATTGTTCTCCACAGTCATCAGTCAAGTAGTCAGACAGTTAATCAATTAGGTCATTGTTCTCCACAGTCATCAGTCAAGTAGTCAGACAGTTAATCAATTAGGTCATTGTTCTCCACAGTCATCAGCCAAGTAGTCAGACAGTTAATCAATTATTTAATCAGATCATCCTGTTTGATTGGTTTGTTGATCTAAAGATTGACTGATTGATGAATTGGTTATTTGGTTGATTGCTTGATGGGCAGTCAAGTCTCTTGAGTGATAGGTTGATTAAACAGAAGGAATTCTCAAGTCATTATTCAGTATGTATATATGTGTAAAAAATGAAACACACAAGGTTTCCATTATGGATAGATATGTACCAGATATGGACCTCTAATTTGATTAACAAAATTGATTTTGCTCAGTTGCCTGAGTGGTGTCGATCCCATGCTGCTTGTTACGGCTGTTATCAGTACTCCATCAAACTCATTACGGCTCTTATCAACACACCACCAACCTCATGACAACTCCTATCAGTACACCACCAACCTCATTACGGCTCCTATCCGTACACTACCAACCTCATTAAGGCTCCTATCGGTACACCACCAACCTCATTATGGCTCCTATCAGTACACCACCAACCTCATTACTGCTATCAGTATACCACCAACCTCATTATGGCTCCTATCGGTACACCACCAACCTCATTACTGCTATCAGTATACCACCAACCTCATTAAGGCTCCTATCGGTACACCACCAACCTCATTATGGCTCCTATCAGTACACCACCTCATTACTGCTATCAGTATACCACCAACCTCATTATGGCTCCTATCAGTACACCACCAACCTCATTATGGCTCATATCAGCACATCGCCAACCTCATTACGGCCCCTATCAGTACACTGTCAACCTCATTAAGGCTCCTATCAGTACACCACCAACCTCATTACGGCTCCTACCAATACATCGCCAATCTCATTACGGCTCCTATCAGTACACCGCCAACCTCGTTATGGCTCATATCAGTACACCACCAACCTCATTATGGCTTATATCAATACACCACCAACATCATTATGGGTCCTTTCAATACACCGCCAACCTCGTTATTGCTCCTACCACTACACCACCAACCTCATTACGGCTCCTATCAATAGACCACCAACCTGATTATGGCTCCTATCAATACACCACCAACCTCATTACGGCTCCTATCAATAGACCACCAACCTCATTACGGCTCCTATCAATAGACCACCAACCTCATTACGGCTCCTGTCAATAGACCACCAACCTGATTATGGCTCCTATCAATACATCGTCAACGTCATTACAGCTCCTATCAGTACACCACCAACCTCATTACGACTCCTATCAATACATCGTCAACGTCATTACAGCTCCTATCAGTACACCACCAACCTCATTACGGCTCCTATCAGTACACCACCAACCTCATTATTGCTCCTATCATTACACCACCAACCTTATTATGGCTCCTATTGGTACACCACCAACCTCATTATGGCTCCTATCAGTACACCACCAACCTCATTATGGCTCCCTCAATACACCACCAACCTCATTATGGCTCCTATTGGTACACCACCAACCTCATTATGGCTCCTATCAGTACACCACCACCCTCATTACGGCTCATATCAGTACACCACCAACCTTATTACAGCTCCTATCGGTAGACCACTAACCTCATTATGGTTCCTGTAGTACACCACCAACCTCATTATTGTTCCTCTCAATACACCACCCACGTCATTACGACTCCTATCAGTACACCACCAACCTCATGGTTCCTATCAATACACCACCAACCTCATTATGGCTCATAGTACACCGTCAACCTTATTATGGCTCCTATCAATGCACCATCAACCTCATTACGGCTCATCAGTACACCACCAACTTCATTACGGCTCCTATCAATACACCACCAACCTCATTATGGCTCCTATCAGTACACCGTCAACCTCATTATGGCTCCTATCAGTACACCACAACCTCATTATAGCTCCTATCGATATACCACAACCTCATTATGGCTCCTATCAGTACACCACAACCTCATTATAGCTCCTATCGATATACCACAACCTCATTATGGCTCCTATCAGTACACCACCAACTTCATTACGGCTCCTATCAATACATCACCAACCTCATTATGGCTCCTATCAATACACCGTCAACCTTATTACGGCTCCTATCAATACATCACCAACTTCATTACGGCTCCTATCAATACATCACCAACTTCATTATGGCTCCTATCAATACACCACCAAACTTCATTACGGCTCCTATCAATACATCACCAACTTCATTACGGCTCCTATCAATACACCACCAACATCATTATGGCTCCTATCAATACACCACCAACATCATTATGGCTCCTATCAATACACCACCAACATCATTACGGCTCCTATCAATACACCACCAAACTTCATTACGGCTCCTATCAATACACCACCAAACTTCATTACGGCTCCTATCAATACATCACCAACTTCATTACGGCTCCTATCAATACACCACCAACATCATTATGGCTCCTATCAATACACCACCAAACTTCATTACGGCTCCTATCAATACATCACCAACTTCATTACGGCTCCTATCAATACACCACCAACATCATTATGGCTCCTATCAATACACCGTCAACCTTATTACGGCTCCTATCGATACATCACAACCTCATTACGGCTCCTAACAATACACCAGCAACCTCAAGTTTAGTTCAGTCAAAGTCCCATGAGATGCAGCAGTTAAGCCACTATGGGGCCACCCACAGAAAAGACTCTACATTACTGCTGTGTCACTTCAGTGGAATTTAACAGTGCATGTACTGGTCCACTTACTATAGACATTGCCTGCTATGCCCACTGCTAACAACAGTAATCACTTAGTCGTGGAGCCAGACCAATTGAGATATTGCCAGGTAAGGAGATCACCTTCACAGCTCTGTAACAACAGCCCTTGTGAACTATTGACACTCAGCACCTTGGCATTTATTTTTTGCAAGTATGGAAGTGATGTAGTAAACTGAAACTGAGGCCACCATGAGATCAGGGCATGAACGATGATAGAATCTGGGACATTTTTCAGGATGTAATGATGATCGATCAGGGCATGAACGATGATAGAATCTGGGACATTTTTCAGGATGTAATGATGATCGATCAAGGCATGAACGATGATAGAATCTGGGACATTTTTCAGGATGTAATGATGATCGATCAGGGCATGAACGATGATAGAATCTGGGACATTTTTCAGGATGTAATGATGATCGATCAGGGCATGAACGATGATAGAATCTGGGACATTTTTCGGGATGTAATGATGATCGATCAGGGCATGAACGATGATAGAATCTGGGACATTTTTCAGGATGTAATGATGATCGATCAGGGCATGAACGATGATAGAATCTGGGACATTTTTCAGGATGTAATGATGATCGATCAGGGCATGAACGATGATAGAATCTGGGACATTTTTCAGGATGTAATGATGATCGATCAAGGCATGAACGATGATAGAATCTGGGACATTTTTCGGGATGTAATGATGATCGATCAGGGCATGAACGATGATAGAATCTGGGACATTTTTCGGGATGTAATGATGATCGATCAGGCATGAACGATGATAGAATCTGGGACATTTTTCAGGATGTAATGATGATCGATGATTTCATGATAAAGAGGATGATAATCATGATGCTGTGAAGTTCTATCTAGGATTGAAACAACATGACTGATGTGGGTTTGAACCCTTGACTACCAGTCAGTAGTCTGTTGCACTGACCACTTCACAGTGTTGACTGATTGTAACTTTATTATGTAGTGAAATGTTGTTGAGCACTGACCACTTCGCTGTGTTGACTGATTGTAACTTTATTATGTAGTGAAATGTTGACCTGGGACTTCATTGAACGTCGCAGAAATTGAATATACATGTATGTGACTCTTTATCAGTTCAATAAAAAGCTAACTCTGTTCTCAGATGCCTTTTCTTTGCATCATATGGATAATTTTTATTCATGACACATCAGTAATGTGCAAGAAAAATGGTGTTATCAGGGGCTAGACATCCAGTGACAAGAAATTGGGTATCCCTGTTGACAGATGTGATATACAGTTTAGTAAAGATGTCAGACTTCAATTGGAAGGTCAAGTTTGATCCTCTTTGAGAAGCATCTAATGGGTGAAGGGCATTTTTCCCAAGCTCAGTTGAGGATGTGTACACCTGCTAGTACCTGAACCGCCTTTGTGTGTGTACGCATACATAACATAATTTACGCATGTTAAATATCCTGTAAGCTACATCAGAGTTTGATCTTTTAAGGAAACGTGAAAATACTCAGCACAAGCCCCTTCCCTCCCCTCTTTGCTCTTCTCCACCCCTACATTGCAGGATAACTTGCCAAAGACAGAATGTGCAGACTCTGCATCAACACAGTATATGCACTGTGTTAGCTAAATAACCAGAACAGTGTGCATACATACTTTTGATAAATTGTTACATTAAAGATATAGCAGCAAACAAATAAAAACTGTCCAAATGATCAAACATAATTATGTATCCTACAAAATGTATTTAAAACATTCTTTTGATGTTGAACATCAGCATTCACAACAATGATGTTCTTTTGATGTTAAACAACATCGGCATTCACAGCAATGATGTTCTTTTGATGTTAAACAACATCGGCATTCACAACAGTGATGTTCTTTTGATGTTAAACAACATCGGCATTCACAACATGATGTTCTTTTGATGTTAAACAACATCGGCATTCACAGCAATGATGTTCTTTTGATGTTAAACAACATCGGCATTCACAACAGTGATGTTCTTTTGATGTTAAACAACATCGGCATTCACAACAGTGATGTTCTTTTGATGTTAAACAACATTGGCATTCACAACAGTGATGTTCTTTGATGTTAAACAACGTTGGCATTCACAGCAATGATGTTCTTTTGATGTTAAACAACATCGGCATTCACAACAGTGATGTTCTTTTGATGTTAAACAACATCGGCATTCACAGCAATGATGTTCTTTTGATGTTAAACAACATTGGCATTCACAACAATGATGTTCTTTTGATGTTAAACAACATTGGCATTCACAACAGTGATGTTCTTTTGATGTTAAACAACATCAGCATTCACAACAGTGATAAAGCCTGTAATTTACTGCAGACAGAGATTGAATATTCACTTCCGCAAAATAAGAAAAGCTGACATAGTTCCTATATAATGTGCTTAAATGATTGAGTATAGCACACTTTATGGACATAGGTGAATACATATGAGCAGTTGTGTTTTCTCTTTCTGTGACAGATTGGTGACATTGAAGCATCACTGTGCAAACATTTCCCTGACTCCTCAGTTGTTCGCAAGTCTTCTACTGCTGCGGCCCCCGCAGGTGGAGCAAAAAATGCCAAGCAGAAAGAAACATCACGTGCCTGTGTGCTTCAGTAAGCTGGAGAATGGAAACAAGATGTGTCTAGCTTGTGTCTCTGGATCATGGCCTGGAAAAATATATGTACATAAAATTGTGGGTTCCTTAAATTCATACTGACGTTATTTCTGTTCCAGTCTGTTACTATGCTGTGATATGGTGTGATGTGGTGACTTTAATGATTAAACCATGATGCCTTTGTTGTGATTGGACCATGATTACTCTTTGCTGGTGTCTTTCGTTGATGAGAAGTTTAATCTCTCCATGTCGATACTAATAGCTGACTTTGAACATTCTTATACTCATTTTGCTGTGATGAACAAAAATATTTTTATTGTTTTATAAGCCATTTGATTTGACATACGTTGTTTATTTGTTTGTTCTGTTTTGTTTGGGATTACATGTTTCCATTTTACTTACTTTGACCGTTTTCTTATGAAAAGAAGGGAGTGAAACTTGCCTGAGGAAAACATCTACCTCCTAGTACCTCATGGGGGTGAGTAAAGGTTAATGTCTTGCCGATACTGATCTTTGACGTATCTGTAAAATCAAATCCAACTTGTTTAATCTTTTTGAAAATAATTATTACATCAGTTGAAGCTTTACTTACTGATAATTTTGAATCAGTAGCAATTTGTTCTAGTTATTGTTCTTATTGTTGTTTTTTGTGACATTGTTTTGATTGCTAGTGTTCATGTATTGTTTCCTTTGTAAGTTACCGTCTATTTGTGCAGTATTACATGATTTACTAATTGTAATGGTTTATATTTGTTTGACATTTTTAGCTTTTTGGTTGTGTCTGAATCTGGCACAACACAAAGTTACTTGATATTTGTAGAAAGGTCGAAATGAATTGTTAGCCAAGAATATTTGAAGTGTCTGTCAAGTAAGTGAGAAATTCCAGGAATAATTTTCCACTTAGAAGGTAATTTTCATTGTTCTCCCATCTTTTTTTTTTCAAAATCTTAAGTGTACATTTGTTTTTCCTGAGAGACATGAACAGCCCCAAGGCAAGCGTAGTCTTTTATTAAACTGTTTTCAAAAATCCACTGCATGGTTTATTATATGCATATGGTTTTGTATGCAAAAAGCGTTGTGACTTTCTTTTCAGTCTTTGTCCATTGTTTTAAATGTGCAATTTTAACTGTCCTTTTTTAAAAAAAAATCTGCTTCAAGAACGATTTGTTCTAGCTTCCGTCCAGTTTTTACAATCAATGCTTTTTTTTCTAAAGTTCTTTTATGAACAAGGTCTCTAATGAATATTTGCATTATATAATTTGAAATGGCTGAATTAGATCAAACTATGCTGTTGTTTTGTGGCTGTTTGTTAAAGAAAAACGAGATGTTTGTAATAATTAACTGTTGTTTTGTGGCTGTTTGTTAAAGCAAAACGAGATGTTTGCAATAATTAACTGTTGTTTTGTGGCTGTTTGTTAAAGCAAAACGAGATGTTTGTAATAATTAACTATTGTTTTGTGGCTGTTTGTTAAAGCAAAACGAGATGTTTGCAATAATTAACTGTTGTTTCTGTGGCTCTACGGGTCTTTACCGCGATCATTCATCACATATCACACACACACACACACACACACACACACACACACACACACACACACATAAACACTGACACATGCGCGCGCACACACACACACACACACACACACACACACACACACACACACACACACACACACACACACACAGACATAAACACACACAGGCATATACACACTCAAACATAGGCACGCACAAACACACGCACACACACACACACACACACACACACACACACACAGACGTAAACACAGACATAAACACACACAGGCATATACACACACATACACACTCAAACATAGGCACGCACAAACACACGCACGCGCACACACACACACACCACCACACACACACACACACACACACACAAATAAATATATAAATATTCTCCAAGGTAGCAAATATGTATATTGTGTACAATAGTTGAAATGTGGTATGGCTTTGTTATCATCATTTTAAATCTTGATGTGCGTATAAGAGAAACAGAAAAACAGCCAAATTCGCTACTTGACACACGTGGGAGATTGGGAATCTTGTATACAGTTTGTATCATGTGCACAACTTGTCATTAAATGATTTCTTTTCGTGGTCTGATTTGTTTATTTTGTTTCTATTGCATTTGAACATCTTCGATACATTATCCACATTATCTTATGTAATACACCCTGCCTCCAGCAATGCGCTCTTATTTACAAATGCCTCTCCCCATTTTGAAAGTCATCTTAGTTCTCCTGTTAAAAGCAAACAAACAACGTCAACAATAATAACAACAACAATGTAAATAAGCAAAAGAGGCAAATTATTGAGTGTTTTTTAACATTACAGTTGTAATCTGACTTAAAATTTAGCATTCACAGATCAATCTCAAAAAGATAGGGCCGATGAAGTTAAAGAGCTTGAAAGGAACAGGTAGGACATCTGTTGATCTGTCTTGAGGTGTCCCTTTTTTCACCACTTTCAAAGAAGGTTCTTTTCTTTCATCATTACGAATGTAGAATGGTGTTTTGATACATCATGTCGGCCTCTTTACATCTCAGGAGATGATAGTCTGCACCAGGAGGCGTTGTGGTCATGACGTGCACTTTCTGCTGTGGCTGTGCAGGCCGATTCTTGAGTGGCAATCTCTGTCACATCTGCCACATACAAATCGCTATTGTCTGGTTTCTGGAACGTTGCTTGCGAAGAGCCCTTTTCTCATCTGCGCTTTCTGCTCTCCTCCTCTCCACATTCACAACGCCTTGCTGAACGGCTGTCCGCCACGCTGCCCTGTCTTCCGCCAGAGTCTCCCAAGAGCCTGGGTCAATCCCTGAGCTTCTGAGGTCCCTTTTGCATGCGTCTACAAAGCGTAGCTGTGGGCGTCCTGGAGTTCGCTTCCGGTTTGCCAGTTCGCCGTAGAGAACGTCTTTAGGTATGCGTCCATCCTCCATTCGACGCACATGGCCAAGCCAGCGTAGTCGGCGTTGGCTTAGAAGGGCAAAGATGGTCTGTAGCCCGCACGACGGAGGACCTCTGTGTTGGTCACCTTGTCTTTTGATACATTACTCACACAAGATCATACACAATATGCGTTGTGACACTTGTTGAACTAAGTCCTCAATAGTAGGTTGTAATCTAAAGTCCTCAAATAGTAGGTTGTAATCTAAAGTCCTCAAATAGTAGGTTGTAATCTAAAGTCCTCAAATAGTAGGTTGTAATCTAAAGTCCTCAAATAGTAGGTTGTAATAAACTCTAGGAGAGCTAGAAAGAAGGTCTTAAATATAAACCCTTTAGCTAGTGTTTGGTGTACACCGGGGAATCAGAGACTCTGGATGCCCTTCTGCTGTTGTCTATTTTTTTTTTTTTTTTTTTCCCACGCCGGGGATCGAACCTGGGCGATTCTGCGCTTCAGAACTGCGGTACGCGGTTTTACCAATGTGCTAACGGGGCACACATCATCTGTAGGGAATTTAATCCTTATGAAGTTCACTTTTTTGGTTCCTCCTTGCCCAGATCCAGCTTGAGCTCCTTTCTGCTGCCTCTGCCATCGCTTTAAGGGCTCTAGTCCTCTTCTTCCCAGAAATGGCGAGTTGTTTCATGAGATCATAAGCGGAGGTGCCCACAAACCCTCTTGCCCCGACCTCTATGGCGAAGATTTTGACCCGCAGACCTGCTTTCTTCAGGGTGCTGGCAAGACCGGCGTATTTTTCGGTCTTGTAGATATGTGCTTCTTCCATTCTGCTTTCGTATGGCACAGTGAGTTCTATCAGAATCACTTGTTTCGAGGAGTCAGAGTGGAGAGCGATGTCTGGTCTCATGCCTGTCTTGCTGATGACATCTGGGTAATTTCTCCACTCTGGGAGGTCTGCTGTACACTCCCAGTCGACTGCTCCATCCAGAAGACCCTTTGGCAATGTGCTGGTTGTCATAGCCCTTTCGGGCCAGACCTGTTTCCCTCCTGCTTTGTAGAACGTTGTCATAGCAATTGGTGCGTTTGGGGTCATGGTTTTTTCGCTAACCACATCTGTGATCACTTTCAGAACTTGGTTGTGCCTCCATGTATACCTTCCTTGGGCTAGCGCTACTTTGCAAGAGCTTAGGACATGTTCCACTGTTTGTTTCTTCTGACAGAGCGGACATGCTGGGTCGTCTGCTTTCCCCCATTTCACTAAGTTTGCATTCGAGGGGAGCAGGTCATATACAGATCTGAGGAGGAAGCTTATCCTTAGAGGAGCCATGTGCCACATATCGTTCCAGCTGAGACTTCTTTGGAGTGCACTGTCCCATGTTGTCCATTGCCCCTGTTGACCTTGCTGGACTGCCTTCTGCACTCTTTTGACATCTTCTTCTTCCTTCAACTCCTGTATGATCATGTCTCTTTTTTCCTTCCCTTTGGCTTTGGACCACCACTGCATTTTTGTTGCTCCCAGTCCCTGTCTGTTGGTTTGCGTGTGTCCAATTATTTCTTTGATGCTGAGGTTTCTCTTGGCATTGTTTACAGCCTCTTGGACTTTCCACTTTCTGCCAGTTCTCAGCTTTGGATGAACTGCTCTCACGATATTGTCCTCCGATTCCTCCAGCATGCTCAACAGTCTTGCTTTTCCAACTTTGTATTCCTCCACTATGGATTTCAGAGGTAGCTTCAGCATTGCTTGACGACAGTAGAATGCAACATCAGTGAGACCAGGTGGGACACCGAGCCATTTTCTTGTGTATTTGTTGATTTTGGCTTCCATTGCTTCGACTGTGCTGGTGCAAATGTCATAGATTAGCAGTGGCCACAGCAGCTTTGGTATCAGCATGAACTGTAGACACCAGACTTTGTATTTGCCTGGCAGTCCGCAGTTATCTATTTTCTTCAGGCCTTCTTCTGCTGTTTGCTTGGTTTCACATCCCCTTTGTGTGTCTTTCAAGGAGTCATCATACCATCTTCCGAGACTTTTTACTGGCTCTTCTGTGACAGTGGGGATGGCTTG
The DNA here is from genome assembly GCA_030674185.1 of Monoplex corrugatus. NCBI lineage: Eukaryota > Metazoa > Mollusca > Gastropoda > Littorinimorpha > Ranellidae > Monoplex > Monoplex corrugatus. The sequence continues at coordinate 1,772,318 of CM060309.1, read as the reverse complement.
GTTGGCTACCATGAATTTGACTGAATCTGCCACTTTTCCTTTTCGCAGTGAGAGACTTCGGGATTTCTTAGGTTTGAACCTCATTCTTGAAGAGGCCACCAGCTCATCCAGCTGCTTTAAGATTTTGTGTGTCTCTTCCTCATCCGTGGACAAGACTGTTGTGTCATCCATGAAAGCTTTCAGAGGAGGCATCTGGTATCCATCTCCCAGATTCACTGGACCTGAACTCTTCATTGCAGCTTTCAAGATGACTTCCATTGCCAACACGAACAGTATGGGAGAGATTGCACAGCCCATTGCAATGCCCACCTCTAGGTCTATCCAGTCCGTGGTGTATTCTTTGGTAGAGAACCGCATTGAGAACCCTTGGAAATACTTCCTCAGCATTGTTCGGATGTTTTCTGGGATGTGATACATTTCAAGAGCCAGCTGGATCATATCGTGTGGAACTGATCCATATGCATTCGCCAGATCAAGCCAAACTACGTCAATGTCTCTCTTCTCTGTTCTTGCTTTTTGGATGGCATCCCAAATCAACGTGGCATGTTCCAAGCATCCAGGCATTCCTGGTATGCCTCCCTTTTGGACTGACATATCCAGATACTTGTTTTCAGTCAGGTATTTTGTCAATCTTGCTGCCATAACAGAGAAGAAGATTTTCCCCTCGACGTTCAGAAGTGATATTGGCCTGAACTGATTGATGCTGCTGGAGTTCTGCTCCTTCGGAATGTACACTCCTTCAGCTCTCATCCATTGGTCGCTGATCTTCTGGTTCCTCCATGATGATCGAATCATCTTGTGGAGCCACTCGAGCACTTTTGGGCATTTCTTGTAGAGCAGGTATGGTATTCCGTTTGGTCCAGGTGCTGACTTGGCTCTGGCTTTCTTTACTACGTTCTTCACTTCATCCAGTGTTGGTGGTTTGTTATTGAATTTTCCTTCTGGCGCTGCAGGCCAAACCAGATTTTGGATTTCAAGTGGTGCCTCGCGCTGAGAATCGGAATATGTTTCCCTGAGATGCTGCTCTAGGGTTTCCTTGCCCACTGTGAGAGTCCCTGATTTGGGTTGTTCAAACAGCTTTCTTGCAAAGTCAAAGGGATCTTTGAAGAAACGATCTTGAGTCTTCTTCTTTTTGCTCTTTCTTCGCCTTGCTGATTCCACTTTGCTGAGAGCATAGTGTTTGGCCTTCAGATCTTTCCAGAGTTCCAGGAGCCCTTGCTTCTCGAATTCTGAGGCAGTTTTCATTCGCTTTTTAAGCTTCCTTTTCTCCCTCCGGATGCTCTCCATCTGTTGCTGTCTTCTGGATTTCTGGGGAGGCGTTTTTGTCTTTGGCTGCTTCACTCCATAAGTGTCCCTGCAGATAGAGTATACGATGTCTCCGTATGTGTCAAGTTTGTGTTCCAGCGTACTGTTCCCTATTAGCGCATTCAGCTTAAGGACAAGTTCCTCATCTAATTTCTCCCATTGTTCTTTTGCACCGGCAGGCGGCAAATTGAGTTTTCCACGTTTGGCGTTAAGAGCTTGTGCAAAATCCGCATCAGAACCGTCAGCGTGGATGTCCTTGGCACTATGGTTTAATTCCTGGCCTTGGTCATCCAACGTCTCACCTGCTCTCCTCCTCTCCACATTCACAACGCCTTGCTGAACGGCTGTCCGCCACGCTGCCCTGTCTTCCGCCAGAGTCTCCCAAGAGCCTGGGTCAATCCCTGAGCTTCTGAGGTCCCTTTTGCATGCGTCTACAAAGCGTAGCTGTGGGCGTCCTGGAGTTCGCTTACGGTTTGCCAGTTCGCCGTAGAGAACGTCTTTAGGTATGCGTCCATCCTCCATTCGACGCACATGGCCAAGCCAGCGTAGTCGGCGTTGGCTTAGAAGGGCAAAGATGGTCTGTAGCCCGCACGACGGAGGACCTCTGTGTTGGTCACCTTGTCTTTTGATACATTACTCACACAAGATCATACACAATATGCGTTGTGACACTTGGTTGTAATCTAAAGTCCTCAAATAGTAGGTTGTAATCTAAAGTCCTCAAATAGTAGGTTGTAATCTAAAGTCCTCAAATTGTAGGTTGTAATCTAAAGTCCTCAAATAGTAGGTTGTAATCTAAAGTCCTCAAATAGTAGGTTTCGGTGTATCCTCACCTCACCTAATATGCTCTCTATAATTTTCCATTGCTTTTATTCTTTCTCCCCATTTATAGCCGTGTGTGTGTGTGTGTGTGTGTGCGTGCGTGCGTGCGTGTGTGTGCGTGCATGCGTGTGTGTCTGTTTTAGCGCTTAGATTTGATTTTATCAAGATTTTGCGCTATATAAATATTGTATTATTATTATTATTATTATTATTACCTCACATCTCTCCCTCGCGGGGAAAGGCGGTAGGAGCCATGCTCATGTCACAAGTCTTCTCCAGATCACACGATTGAGACATCTGTGGATGACCTGGATCCCCAGACCACAGGCTTCAGCAATGTTGTTGAAATAGGAGTGCAGTCGTCCTTTTCTTCGCCTCGTCTCCTGCAGGACCAATGATGTCAAATCTGTTTTGGTGTTTTTGATCACATGGCCTACATATTTCGGCTTTCTTTTGTTGACCTCTGTTTGCAGTTGGCGCCTGACATTCATTTCCTTTAAGACGCTATCGTTTGTTCTTCTGTCTGTCAATTTGACTCTGAGAAGTCGCCCATAGAGCCACATATCTGCTGCATTGATTTTATTCGTCTTTTCTTAGCGTCCAGGCTTCACAACCATACATTAAAACAGGCCAAATCAAAATTTTCAGGATTCTTAGTTTTAAATCTTTGGAAAGCCCTCTGTCTTTCCGAACATTGTTTAATTGGACCTATTTTTGCTTTTACAGATCCTAGATACTTGAAATGTTGGACATTTTATTCATATGAATGTTTGGATGTTCCTGGCCATCTTTTCTTGTTGTGTGCATGACTTCGTTTTTTTTTAGCATTCAGTTTCAATCCTGCCTTGCAACCAGCTGCATCTACTCGGTAGAGAATTCTCTCCATGCTTGTGATGTTATCTGCTATTTATGCAGTGTTGTCAGCACATCTCAGGTTGGTGATGTTTCTTCCTTCAGTCTTTATTCCCATCTCTTCCTAGTCTGCCTCTCTAATGACCTGCTCTGTATATAAGTTAAAAAGATGAGGCAAAAGGATGCAGCCCTGCCTGAGTCCTTTTTTTATGCCAAAGTATTCGCAGTCATCATTCCATCTGATGGTCACTTTTTGGTCTTCATATAATGCTGCTATAAGTGACAGAAAGTGTTTGTGGAAGCCCGTCTTTGCCATTGTGCTAAACAGTTGATAGTGTATGACACTGTCAAAGTCCTTGTTGTAATGAAAGCTTCTTGTTCGCTGTTCCTTACTTTTTCTATCAAAATCAGTAAGACAAATAGCATGTCTGTTGTGCCCGTGCTGGATCCGTATGTGGCCTTCGATCCGTAACCAGCATTACAGAGAGTTCTTCTTCTACTTTGTGTTTCATTCTGTTCAGTATGATTGTCATGCTTCTACATACTCCAGGTGTGGGCGTACAAGGGTTAGGTAAGCATTGGTTTTGGTGGTTTTGGTGGTTTTGTTAGATATTTTCAGATTTCTTTTCAGAAAACCTACCATGCTGTTGGCCTTGTTGGTGACTCTCGTTACATGATCTTTCCAGTTAAGGTCACTTCTTATGTCAACACCAATATATTTCGAGCTGTCGACGTGTTAATTTGTAGTTGAAGTTGAGATTTCTTGATGTTGAACAAGTCAGGACATTACATTTTTCCGGGTGAAATTCCATCCCCCAACGCTGCTCCCAATCGGACAGTGTGTTAAGATCTCGTTGGAGCATCTTGCAGTCTTGGATAGTCTTAATGGTGGGATAAACTATACAGTCATCAGCGAGCAATCTGATGTTGGCCTTGATGTTCTGAGGCAAGTCGTTGATGAAGGTAAGAAATAGGATGGGTCCTAGAACTGTCCCCTGTCGGACTCCGCTGGTGACAGGTGCCAGCTCAGAGTTTTAGCTGTCAACTATGACGATCTGGGAGCGGTCGGAAAGAAAAGCCTTGATCCAGTCCAACATCAATCCTCGTATACCATAATGGTCCAGCTTACGGAGGAGGCGTTTGTGAGGGACCTTGTCAAAGGCTTTGGAAAAGTCCAGGATTGCCATATCTGTCTTGTTTACTGTCCTGGTTTTTGGTGATGCTGGTGAGGGAGACCAGTCTGTATTTGGCAGCAGAGTTACGGTTGCCCTTCTTGAATACTGCCGTCACGTTCGCCTTTTTCCAGTCATCTGGTACACATCCATCTGCCAATGATTTTGTAAAACTGGTGGAAAGCAGGGGCGCGATCTCATTTGCACATTCTTTTAACACTTTTGCTGGGATCTCATCTGATCCTGCTGCTTTATATGGGTTGATGTTCTTCAGCAATTTACATACCGCTTCCTCATCGACCGTGATCTCGGCCATTGCAGGGGAGGGCGTTCCTGATGGAGTTGGGATGTTGCTGTTATTTTCTCTCATGAAGACCGACTTGTACTGATGGTTTAAAATGTTGGCCTTATCGTTTGGGGATGCATATAATCTTCCATGATCTCGTAATGGAGATACCCCTGTGCTGTCACGTCTGAGAGACTTAATATATCTCCAGAATCGTTTCTGGTTGCTTCCCTTCAACCGCTTATCGTCGTTTTTTGGAGGATCAATGACATTGTTGATGTAGTTGTTCACGCTGTACTTAGCTCTTCATCTGTAGGTATTGTTGTCTTACTGAGGGGTCAGATGAGGTTTTGTTCTTCTTAAATTTCCTGGCAAGCTTTCTTCTCATTGATTTGATGTGAGGGCTGATCCAGGGTTTATGGATAGATCTGTTTCGAATAGTTTTTAAGGGAATGTGTTCATTCATGAGGGAATGGATTTGGACTTGAACCTGCTCCTTCTTCTTCTCCTTCTCCTTTTTCTTCTCCTTACCCTTCTTCTTCTTCTCCTCCTTCTTCTTTTTCTACTTCTTTTCCTTCTTCTTCTTCTTCTCCTTCTCTTTCTTCTCCTTCTACTTCTTTGTCTCCTTCTTCTCTTTCACCTTCTTCTTCTTCTCCTCCTCCTTCTTCTTGTCCTTCTCCTTTATCTCCTCCTTTTTCTTCTCCTTCTCCTTCTTCTCGTTCTTTTCCTTCTCTTTTTTCTTCTCCTTCTTTCTTCTCCTTCTTCTTCTCTTCAATTGTACATTAAAAAGGAATATAGAATGACTAACATCGCTTCAAACTTTACATACACGTGTAGTAGAATTGGCTCTGGTGATTGAATCGATATGACAAATAGTTGACTGAAGAAAGAGAAACAGTGCTTGCTCTCAAGATGGCCTTAAACGAAGTGATCAGCAAACCAATTCTACCCAAGTCACCAACTTGGGTGAGCTGTTTTCAGAACTCTACATCACACCACACTGCGCACACAAAAATTCCTTGCTCACACGACACAAAAAAACCAAACCTGCACACATCACCCTGTGCACATGACACCCCCCATCCCGGGGAAAAAAATTTTGTGATCGAAGACCAGAAAAAAATATTTGAAACTAAGCCAACAAATATTTCAAAATTAGCAAAAGATAAAATGACACATTGTTTTATGATTACAACAGCCAAAATAATAAGTACTTAACCAGCACCAAATACAAACAGATTGATTTCAAAACATTTGCCACTGGCAAATAGATAAAACTTATGAAGAAATACTAAACTATGCACCATGAAGAAAATATCAAACAGTTAATCGAAAATTTATAATTCCCTTCCGGAAATCATTTCAAAAATTCAATCATGATTGCACTACAAAAAAAAATCGTCAAACCTTGAAATGCGTGTTTTTGTAACATAATGAAATACCTCCTCGTCTATTTTCTGCAATGATCCATTCACACATTAAGCACCAAAGAAACCACTAGTTTTGTACAAAATAAAAAAAAAAGTATCAGAATCACTCACACACTCTCAAGAAGAAGCAAAATCGACAATATCATTAAAGTGTACTTACATTCACAACTAACCCCAAAATCTTGAAAGCCATATAATCAAAATCATAATGAACAATAAAGTGATCATCTTAGATTTTGAATAAACCATGGGCACAAATCCTGTGCCTCCTCACCTCATATAGACCAAAAAATCTCGACTCTAGTCATAACTTTGATACAAATAGCATCACACCTCTTTGTCTACATGATAAATCTAAATGTTATCGTTAGGATGAAACACGAACCAATAACCAACACATTCACACCCTTAAGAAAGCAATTCAAAAGTAATGCATGTAGAAAAAAAAGTCATACAAAGTCTTCATTTAAATGGAAACGAGTATGTCACAAAGACACAATAAGTCAATGAAAAGAACATAAATACTGAAAGGTCGAATTATAACAATAGCCTAAAACAATCCCAAACTAGAATTATTCAAAACTATTCTCTTATACTTAGACACATTTGCCTTTCCATGTATAAAGTGTATGTGAATCTTAGGAAATGAACGCAACGTGGGGGAAAATATATATGTATGATAACCTAAGCTACACATATTAAACACACACAAAAACCCAAACACCAGACGCAAAAGAAAAAAGAAAAAAAAATATTGTAGGAGGCTGCAAACTCTTGCCCTAAATAGGTCAAGAGTTTCTGATGACACAGCAGCATCTGTCAAGATTTCATTCCATTCCTGGATGGTACGTGGCAGGAATGAGTTCTGTCGGTAGTTCCGAACACACTGTAAGCGGTTGAGCTGTTGAGAGTGAGATCTTCTGTCTCGTGATGTTGCAGCCCTAAGTTTTGGTTTTTCATCAGACACAAGAGCCTTTCCAAAATCCACATACGCCAACCCATGCTGGATCTTATAGTTATATAGCATGGCGAGCCGTGCGATCTTCCTACGGCTCTGTAACGGTGTCCAACCTAGTTCCCTGATCATTTGTTGGACAATTGCGTATCGATGATACTTGTTTTTTACAAAGTGGGCTGCCCTGCGTTGCACTGCCTCGATGGTGATGTGATCGCTTGTGTACAGGTCCCAAACAGTGCAGGCATATTCCAGGACTGGTCGCACCAGTGCTTTGTATGCAGTCTCTTTAATGTGATGGGCACTGATCTTCAAGTTGCGCTTCAAGAAGCCGAGGGTCTTGTTGGCTTTTCTATTGATGTTATTTATGTGGATGTCCCAGCTTAGATCTTGAGAGATGGTGACCCCCAGGTATTTGGTTGATGTGACGTTTGCCAAGGCCTGGTTGTGTAGGTGACAGACTGGGACAATTAGTTTTTTCTTTCGTTTGGGGCTGATGACTGGAAGAGTGGTACATTTGCCAGGATGGAAAGCCATGTCCCAACTCTTTTCACACTTTTCAAGCTTTTGTAGGTCATGTTGCAGATCGTGTTGGTCTTGACTTGATGTTATAAGTCGGTAGACAGCTATGTCATCCGCGAAAAGATGTGTCTGTGCAGAGAGATTTTCTGGCAGGTCGTTTATATAGACAAGGAATAGACTCGGTCCTAAAACAGAGCCCTGAGGTACTCCCGACTCGACACTGACAAAGTCTGATCTGGTTCCATCAATCACAACTGCCTGTTGACGATCTTGCAAAAATCCCCCAATCCACCTGTTGACATGGCCCTGGACTCCATACTGATGTAACTGTGGAGGAGGAGCGAGTGGTTTACCTTATCAAAGGCCTTGGCAAAATCCATAATGACAATGTCTGTTTGTCCGCATTTTTCCATCGTCTCTGTTAGTTCTTCCATGAATTCTAAGAGTTGTGTCTCGCAAAATCTTCCTCTGCGGAAACCATGTTGGCGTGGGGAAAGGATCTTGTTACCTTCAGGGTGGTTCATGAGTGCGCTGACAATAATGTGCTCCATGATCTTGCAAGGCACACTTGTCAGAGAGACTGGCCTGTAGTTCGATGGATCATAGTGCTCCCCTTTTTTGAAAACTGGAGTGATGTTCGCTGATCTCCAGTCCTTGGGTACAACTCTGGTGTTGATGGAGGATTGAAATATGTGAGTCAGTATGGGCGCAACTTCTGGTGCAAGAGTCTTCAGTACCTTGGGCATTATCTCATCGGGTCCACAAGCCTTGTGTGGATTTAATCCTTGGAGGAGCTTTAGGACACCATCTTCAGAGATATGGATACTGGACAGTTCAGGATAGTCTGCAACTCTCATCTGGCATTTCTCTTGAAACTCCTCCCTTGTGTAGGTTTTACCTTCAGTGAACACGGATTGAAATTGCTTGTTCAGAGTTTCTGCTTGATCCTTGGGCTCTGATATCAATCTGCCATTCACTTTAAGAGGGGAAACACCTACTTTTGCTGTCCTCTGATGCTTCATGTAGGTCCAGAACCTTTTAAGTGAGGGAGGTTCACCCTGGGAGGTTTCAGTGATAGAGCAGTTTATGTATGTCCAATATTCGCGCCTGAGTTTACGCTGGATGGTCCTTCGCAGTTTTTGGCATTCGTCTTTGAGCTCCTGGGTGCCCTTCTTTTTCATCATCTTGTACACCCGTGTTCTCCTATTGATGAGATTTTTTAGCTCTGGGGTAACCCATGGTTTGCTGAACTTTGGGCAGGCCTGTTTGGATGGAACATAAGTTTCCACTGCCTCAGCGTAGGCCGCCTTAAACTTGGTCCAAAGTTCTTGGGTTGAAAGGCTACCCTCTTCCTTTTCCAGCCTACTGTTTAGTTCCGTCATGGCGCCCCTCATCCCATCCCAGTTGGCTTTGTTGTACAGGTGAATCTTTCTCGAGTTTTGTTTCGTCTTCTGGACGTTCGCGTTATACTCACAGTACACGATTTCGTGATCTGATACACCCATGATGATTTCGACTCTCGGTACTAGGCTTGGTGAGTTCGTAAGGATTAGGTCGAGTGTATTTCTGAGTCTGGTAGGTTCTGTGACCATCTGTTCGTGACCATGGTCTCTAATTGTCTCAAGGAACTCCTTGTGAAGTTCGACATAAGGCGTTTTCGTCTTCAGAGTGGTTGTCTCCCAATCCCATCCTGGTAGATTAAAGTCTCCTCCAATCATCACATGAGCACTGGAGATCGTCGAGAACCAGTCTAGGGACTCCCTGAATTTCCTCAGGCCTATTGCATTCTTGGTATCGGGTCGATAGAAGGTACTCAGATACAAAGTCTTTTTCCCATCTTGTTTCACGGCAGCCCACACAATCTCACATTCAGTTTTCAGTTCAGGCACTGGATAGCTTTTGAGATCTGAACGCACCGCAATCAGGACCCCACCGCCATCTCCATTTCCGTCTGTCCTATACAGTTTATATGGTCCTGGTATGGCCTCACTGTCTGCAATGTCACTGTCAAGCATGGTTTCTGTACCAAATATTATATCAAGTCTCATGCTATCAATAACATTTTGCATGGCTGGCTTCTTTGCGACTGCTGACTGGAGATTTACATTTATTGCTCTGAGTGGGCGGTTTCTCCACTTATTCTGTTGGCTGACTCTAGTAGGAGTGGATGTTTGAAGTGGGCGAAAATTTGATCCCGTTGGGGTGATGCACGAGGAGTCAGACTGAGACTCTAAAGTGTACGATGGCCAGTCATTGATATGTAGGTTGAAAACTATTACACTATTGGAGTTTCCACACAAGGCACAGTACCACGGGCCATCTGGCACATTCAGATTCTCATACATGTCATCTGAGATACTTTGGCATCTGGTATGGAACCAATACCCACAGGTCTCACACTCCACTCCTTTATCATCCCAGGTAACAGTCTTATCACACTCATCACAAGGGAAGTGTTCCTCTAAAGTGTTTACGGAAGGTGGTGATGAGATATCTCCGGTAGGGCTTGGGTTGGGTTCTGGCGCGTAGGACTGGAGTAGCAGAAGAACAGTCAGGTAAAGTTTCACTGATCTCTGTTTTTGGAAAAATCTGCACCTCCTGCTGAAATCTTTAGTAGACAGAATACTTGCTGTGAGACTCAAACCCAAGTTGTGTATACGGCAGACTGACTTCCTCGCAAAACCGGTTTGGTGCACATTCACTGAGCCATCGAGGTCAGATGTCTCAGACTTTATCAATCGTTTGCCCAAGCAGTGTGGTGATGATTAAAGCAAGGGTGATGAGGGCCATGGTGATGGAGACAGTGAGTGGCCCACGTCATGGCGTAACACTTCAAGTGAGAATATAAAGTTTGTCCAGAGTCTAGTTTCAACAGTCTCTTGTCATCGATTTTTTTAGTCTATCAGTAAAGAATAAACCACGTGACTGGTATTATGATACACAAAAACTACCAAAAACAACAACATTTAGCACTCCGAAAGCATGAGCTTCCAAAACACAACTGGCTGCTCGCGCATGCGCTGCCCGCCCCGCCCCCCTCCCCGCCAAGTTTGACGTAACCACATTCGTATGACGTAGTTGATCATGTCCGCTCGTTGCCTATCCCATCTGCTGGGCTTTCTTCTGGCGTGCAATTCTCCCCCTCTATGGCATAAAGAATCTGGCATATTCTGGGAATATCTTTTGCATTCACTCTATAGACATCTCCCCGTGTCACTGGCTGTACATGGAATAGTTTGTCTATGTCCAACACCATAATGGGATGAGCATTCTGCTTGTCATTGTCAGTGTTATAGAAAAGGACCCTGCGACTGCTTACAGCTACGTATGGATTGCGCCAACCATACTTCTTGACATGTTGACGGAAGGTATTGCTAGCCAACCTTCCATCAGCGCATCAGAAGAGGATTCATCAACAACAGATTCTTCTAGGTTTCCTGTGCTATGCGCTGATGTAGCGTCAACATTTAACAGGGACAATGTTTGCCGCACCGAGTCCTTGGCGTCTATCTCCATCTGAAAACGTTGGTGTAAAAATGCTTTCTTCATAGATGTTTTGCTGGGCTTCTGCCAAATCCTGCTGCATCTTCTCTACCATCTTGTTGTACTTTTTTCTTTCCATGGTAAGTTCTTGGTGTGCTTGTCGCAAATCCTTTTCTTTCCTCTTGAGGTCAGCACTGACAGCTTTGTCCTTTTCTCCACTTCGTCTGAACTCCTTTCTGTCCATGATCTCTGCCAGTTTGTTCACCGCCTGTATCTTCTTGAGTTTCTTATCCTCATACGCTTTCTTCAACTTTGTCATAATCTGACCTGTTCTTGGAGTTTTGCAAGTCTTCAGAAAGTCTCTTGATCTTGTCGTTGAGGTTGTCCTTATCTTGCTGCAGCTGTCGATGAGGTTGTCCTTATCTTGCTGCAGCTTCTCCACGCCAACAATATACATGTAGTCCCGTTTCTGGTCTTCCAACCCTGCAATCACTGTCTCTTTCTTATTCATCTTGTTCTCATGACGAGACATCAGCTCTTTGATCTCAAGCTCCAGCATGGTCTTCTCCTTCTCAACATCAGACAGTTGTTCTTCTGCAATTCCTCACGCCAGTGTCTCAGAGTCTGCTTTGGTGTGCAACAACTGTACTTGAGTCACGACTGCATCCTTCCCTTGAAGGATGTTGTGGATGTCAGATGAGAGGTCTTGGATCTGTTTCTGTTTTTCCTCCACCTCTTCCTTCAACTCCTTCACTTGGGTTTTGCACAAAGAAGGAAGCTGGTGGATAGGATGAGGGAGTCATAGAGTTAGTTATGTTTCTGCCTCCAGCTGCTCCTGGATTTCTCTCATCTGAAGCTCGTTCACTGTTACAGAAGGTCTGTTTATGTGTGACTGACAGAAATAGAATGAAAGTAGACTGTATGTGTGTAGGTGCGTGTTCTATGTGTTTTCTCCAATCACATACAACCCTCCATTCAGTCACTTCAACAACCTCTGCAAACAAAATAGTAAATTTTATAATCAGTCAGAATCCCTCAGTTCATCCCCAAACATATAATAATAGAGACAAATATACAACGTCTAATCAGTTATAGAAACATAGTATCGTAACAACCACCGCACACTTTTACAGTCACAGGAACGTAGTATCGTAACAACCACCGCACACTTTTACAGTCACAGGAACGTAGTATCGTAACAACCAGCGCACACTTTTACAGTCACAGGAACGTAGTATCGTAACAACCAGCGCACACTTTTACAGTCACAGGAACGTAGTATCGTAACAACCAGCGCACACTTTTACAGTCACAGGAACGTAGTATCGTAACAACCAGCGCACACTTTTACAGTCACAGGAACGTAGCATCGTAACAACCAGCGCACACTTTTACAGTCACAGGAACGTAGCATCGTAACAACCAGCGCACACTTTTACATTCACAGGAACGTAGCATCGTAACAACCAGCGCACACTTTTACAGTCACAGCAACGTAGTATCGTAACAACCACCGCACACTTTTACAGTCACAGGAACGTAGTATCGTAACAACCACCGCACACTTTTACAGTCACAGCAACGTAGTATCGTAACAACCACCACACACTTTTACAGTCACAGCAACGTAGCATCGTAACAACCACCGCACACTTTTACAGTCACAGCAATGTAGTATCGTAACAACCACCGCACACTTTTACAGTCACAGGAACGTAACATCGTAACAACCACCGCACACTTTTACAGTCACAGGAACATAGTATCGTAACAACCAGCGCACACTTTTACAGTCACAGCAACGTAGTATCGTAACAACCACCGCACACTTTTACAGTCACAGCAACGTAGTATCGTAACAACCACCGCACACTTTTACAGTCACAGGAAGGTACATGTAGCATCGTAACAACCACCGCACACTTTTACAGTCACAGCAACGTAGTATCGTAACAACCAGCGCACACTTTTACAATCACAGCAACGTAGTATCGTAACAACCACAGCACACTTTTACAGTCACAGGAACGTAACATCGTAACAACCACCGCACACTTTTACAGTAACAGCACACGTAGCATCGTAACAACCACCGCACACTTTTACAGTCATGCAATGGTCTGCCGTGCCATCACACGACCACCGGTGCCGTTGCACAGATCTCGTCTATTTCCCGCAGAGAACCTCTGTCCTCAGTGCCTGGTGTCCTCTCGTCCTTGTCCTCCTCTGATACCCTTTTTTTCCCCATAAAACCCTTGTCCTGTTGCCTTAGTACCCAATCAATAGTTCCTTACGTAGTTTCATATAACTACGTCATTGTATCATGTATGTAACACGTAAAGCAATTTTTTTTTCATGATGATGACGTTCAGCAGAATTCATGTCATCAGTGACGTGCCAGCAAAAGAACACTTGATCATTCCACGCCTTATACAACAGTAACAACAAATATAAAAACAATAGTGTGAAAATAATAAAAGCACATCCGTCACACTACCCCTCCTCTACGGAAAAGACAATGACCGAATTGTCTTTGAGAGGGCACTCACGGAACCATTTGATCAACTGAGGATCGCGAGAGCAGGTCCGGCAACATACTGGACTTGGCAAAAATGGGGTGAACCTCAAAAGAGAACTGCAGTGACAATGCCCTCGTTTTGAAACAGGGGAAATCCGCCTGACACGATCAATCGTTACCTTATGAAACGGCGTTCTATTCACAGGTATGGCAGCCAACGGTACAGAAGAAACTTTTTCCTTTGGAACTGTCCTCTGGCACACATCGCATGAAGAGACGTACTTCGCGACATCAATGGTCACTCCTGGCCAAAAGAATTTCTCTCGTAGCCTGGCCAGCGTTTTGCGAGCCCCGCAATGCCCAGCTAAAACAAGATCATGTGAAACAGCAAGGACTGATGGTCGTAACGTAAATGGGACGACGACCTGTTTCCAAGACCTGGAGCCTTTTTGGAACGTACGATAGAGAACACCATCTGTCACATGGAAGAAGTGAGACTTTCCGCCAGCTGATCTAACTTGTCCAGACTGAGCTAAGTCGAAGCATTGCTTCAGCAAAGCATCCTTCTTCTGCTCAGATAAAGGTTTCCTCTCAACCACATGTTTGCTTCTCGCACTTACGACTGCCGCCAAAGAGAACGAAACAGCCTCTGTATCAGATCTCACTGAATCATTCACACCAGGAACATTGCCAATGATAATATCAGCAACTGGAGCCTCCAGTACACAACACACAACAGCTCCAGACACATATGGAGACTTGACCTGAACCTCAGCCAATTGAAATTTCTCAACACGACCACCAAACGAAATACACTTAATTGACTTACCAAGATACTGATCATCTTTTACTAAACGTTTGCGAACTCCACACACAGTAGCTCCTGTGTCTCGCAAAATCGAACAAGACTTGCCATTTACAGACCCAGACTCCAAGTGCAACTGATCTGTAAAATCTTGATTGACTGAACATATGACTGCCCGTACATCCTGAAAACTGCTGCTCTGGGCCCTCACTATTTTTCAGGAACTACCGCAGGATGTCCATAGTTCGGACGAAATGTGCAAAAACCCCTTGGGTGACTGAGGGTGCATACTCCACAAGGGTCCCTTCCTGACCTCCATGGACAGGTGTCAGACTTGTGACCAACACGTTTACAAAGCCAACAGGTAAATGTACCCTGACCACTTCCTTCACTAGACTGACTGAAGCGGCCACCTCCACGGTAACTACCAGCACTTTGACTACGTCCTTGAAAACCGCGATTGCCTCTGTAACCATCTCTGGGAAAAGGTCGTGTTTGTCCCTTAGAGCCCTGAGAAAAAGAGTGATTTCCTTGACCAGAATAATCCTTACAACGTCCCTGGAGCTCGACCTTGCTCACTGAACCAAACACTGTTGTTTCACTCTTGCGAGAAAGTGTTTTATTAGGGTGAGCATGGCGATATGATTCTGCAGCTGTGATCATTTCAGTGAACCCTTTCTGATCTTTTTCACACAAGAATGTGGCTAAATCTTTATTAATACTCTCCATCAACTGTTCCGCTAGAAGGAGATCAACTAAACCTTCATATGATTTTTCAATTTTTGACAGAGAGACCCACCTGTCAAACAAACGACGCAGCTCCACAGCATATGTGTCAAAAGGCTCGTCTGCGCCTGGTCTAGCCTGTCTGAATCTCTTTCTAAATCCTTCAGGAGTGCACTGGAACTTTTTAAGTAAGTCCTCCTTTAAGATATCGTAAGTGACAGTACTACCCTCTGAGAGACAATGATAAGAGAGTGAGTGCAGTACCGTCCAGAAGAGCTGATAAGTATGTGACCCAATGCTCCTTTGGCCAGTTTAGATTAGTAGCATGAGTCTCAAACCTGAATAGATAAGAATCGATGTCATCTGTATTTTCCCTGAATGCTGGAAGTTTGGGAAATGTTGGTCTAGGTGTGTGAGGACTACCCTGATCAAAGTTAACTGAGCTACCTTCCTGTCCAGTAGTTTGGCTAAGTTCAACTTGTCTCCTCATTTCCAACTGTAGCTCTATGCGTCTAGTTTCTTCCCTTTGTAAAATCTGTTCCCTCTCTACCTCAGCCTGTTGTTTAGCCTTTTCTACCTCAGCCTGTTGCTTAGCCTTTTCTTTTTCTATTTCTATTTCTTTTTCTGCATTCCTTGTCTGCAATCTATCTTGTCTATCCTGAGTGTCTTTGACCTGATTGTTTACATACTCTATGAGCCTATCACCTTCCAATCCCAAGATTTTTCCTCTCTGAACAAAAGTCTGGAAAAGCTTATCATCTACAGAAACAACGTCAGTATCCGACATTTTCAATGTTGCTTGAATACACAAAAACAATAAACCCAAAAAGCACAAAATCACCAAAAGTTGAAATGTTTTCAAAGTCCACACAAAATATACAACAATGAATCTAAGTAAACAAAAATCCTAAAACCAGTTGTGCCAGAAAAAATATCCAAGTATTGTCTTCAACAGCAGTGGGGACACAACTCTCACAAAAATGTAGAATGCTCTCAGGCAAACTACAATCCAACTAGTGTAATCATAAAGAAATAATAAAGTTATTTTCAATCACCACATGTTTATGAAACTTTCTCACTGGGAAAACAAAAGAGAAACTCAGGGTCACCAGTGTTACAGAAGGTCTGTTTATGTGTGACTGACAGAAATAGAATGAAAGTAGACTGTATGTGTGTAGGTGCGTGTTCTATGTGTTTTCCCCAATCACATACAACCCTCCATTCAGTCACTTCAACAACCTCTGCAAACAAAATAGTAAATTTAAATATTTTATAATCAGTCAGAATCCCTCAGTTCATCCCCAAACATATAATAATAGAGACAAATATACAACGTCTAATCAGTTATAGAAACATAGTATCGTAACAACCACCGCACACTTTTACAGTCACAGGAACGTAGCATCGTAACAACCACCGCACACTTTTACAGTCACAGGAACGTAGTATCGTAACAACCAGCGCACACTTTTACAGTCACAGGAACGTAGTATCGTAACAACCACCGCACACTTTTACAGTCACAGGAACGTAGTATCGTAACAACCACCGCACACTTTTACAGTCACAGCAACGTAGTATCGTAACAACCACCGCACACTTTTACAGTCACAGGAACGTAGTATCGTAACAACCACCGCACACTTTTACAGTCACAGCAACGTAGTATCGTAACAACCACCGCACACTTTTACAGTCACAGGAACGTAGTATCGTAACAACCACCGCACACTTTTACAGTCACAGGAACGTAGCATCGTAACAACCACCGCACACTTTTACAGTCACAGGAACGTAGTATCGTAACAACCACCGCACACTTTTACAGTCACAGGAACGTAGTATCGTAACAACCACCGCACACTTTTACAGTCACAGGAAACGTAGCATCGTAACAACCACCGCACACTTTTACAGTCACAGGAACGTAGTATCGTAACAACCACCGCACACTTTTACAGTCACAGGAACGTAGTATCGTAACAACCACGCACACTTTTACAGTCACAGGAACGTAGTATCGTAACAACCACCGCACACTTTTACAGTCACAGGAACATAGTATCGTAACAACCACCGCACACTTTTACAGTCACAGGAACATAGTATCGTAACAACCAGCGCACACTTTTACAGTCACAGCAACGTAGTATCGTAACAACCACCGCACACTTTTACAGTAACAGCAACGTAGTATCGTAACAACCACCGCACATTTTTACAGTCACAGGAACCGTAACAACCACCGCACACTTTTACAGTAACAGCAACATAGTATCGTAACAACCACCGCACACTTTTACAGTCACAGCAACGTAGTATCGTAACAACCACCGCACACTTTTACAGTCACAGCAACGTAGCATCGTAACAACCACAGCACACTTTTACAGTCATAGCAACGTAGCATCGAAACAACCACCGCACACTTTTACAGTAACAGCAACGTAGCATTGTAACAACCACCGCACACTTTTACAGTCATACAATGGTCTGCCGTGCCATCACACGACCACCGGTGCGTTGCACAGATCCCGTCTATTCCCGCAGAGAACCTCTGTCCTCAGTGCCTGGTGTCCTCTCGTCCTTGTCCTCCTCTGATACCCTTTTTTTCCCATAAAACCCTTGTCCTGTTGCCTTAGTACCCAATCAATAGTTCCTTACGTAGTTTCATATAACTACGTCATTGTATCATGTATGTAACACGTAAAGCAATTTTTTTTTCATGATGATGACGTTCAGCAGAATTCATGTCATCAGTGACGTGCCAGCAAAAGAACACTTGATCATTCCACGCCTTATACAACAGTAACAACAAATATAAAAACAATAGTGTGAAAATAATAAAAGCACATCCGTCACACTCACCGACATTTCATCTTTCAACTTCCTCATTTCTTCATCCACAGTTTTCCTCCCTTGTTTCAGGTCAGAGATTTCCTTGGCAAGTTATTTTTCTTTACTCTTGGCCTTGTTCAGTCCCATGGAGGTGTTTTTCATGTCTACGATAATCAGGTTGCGCCGCTGTACTTCTTGCTCAACTTGCAGGGCCAACCCTCGGACATTCTCATTTTCTGTTGCAAATTGGGACTGTAGAGTTCCCACACTCTGCTGAAGTTGCATGAGATCTATCCCCATTTCATTATTTTTCGTCTCTGTCTCCAAAAGGCGAGCTTCCACCTTCTACTATTAATGTAGGCCTAATCTACAAATACAACGACAATTGGGGGGGGGGGGGGGGGGAGGGGCGCAAAATGAAATCATATTTTTCGTTTTGGAGGGGGAAACAAAAGGAAATCTAAACCTACTCTATACTTTACAATTTTTCATTTCTCTCTAACCTAAGATATTCCTCCCCTTTAACTTTTGAATGAAACCACTAACTCTAACTGATACCTTTTTCTCTTATAAGTCTATTTTCTTAGTTTGAAGCGTTGTGTCCATCGTATAAGCCTGATCAGGAAGTATCTCTCTGTCGAAACAACTGCAAAACTCGTTCTCTCCTTCATAATGTCTCGCATTGACTATTGCAATTCACTCCTGTCCGGTCTTCCTGCCTCCACCACTCACATCCTACAGCGCATTCAAAACAATGCTGCACGCCTTGTACTAAAAAAGAAAAAAGCTGACCACATATGTCCTCTCCTGGCACAACTTCACTGGCTCCCTGTATCAAAGCGCATACAGTACAAACTAGACACCATGTGCTACAAAAGCCTCAATAACGCAGCCCCCGATTACCTGTCAAGTCTACTTGAGATCTATCTTCCCTCACGTACCCTCCGCTCTGCCTCCGATCCTCTGACTTTTCGCTTTCCACGCACTAAGCTCAATACCTATGGTCCACGAGCCTTCTCTGTTTCTGGTCCGCTCTCCTGGAACAAGCTTCCTCTCTCAGTCCGTCAGCAACCTACTTTTGTCTCCTTCAAGTCCGCTCTCAAAATTCACCTTTTCTCCTCTGCATAAAATCCTGACCTCACTCAATCCCCTCTGCAGCCTGTCTCCACTCGGAGGGGAATCACATTGTAATATATAATTGTATATAATATGCTCTCTATAATTTTCCATTGTTTTTATTCTTTCTCCCCATTTATAGCCGTGTGTGTGTGTGTGTGTGTGTGTGTGTGTGTGTGTGTGTGTGTGTGTGTGTGTGTGTGTGTGTGTGTGTGTGTGTTGTGTGTGCGTGGGTGCGTGTGTGTGTGCGTGCGTGCGTGCGTGCGTGTGTGTGTGTTTCAGCGCTTAGATTTGACTTTATCAAGATTTTGCGCTATATAAATAAAATATTGTATTGTTGCTGAGAGAGGAAGTTTGTTCCAGTAAAGTGGACCAGAAACAGAGAAGGCTCGTGGACCATAGGTATTGAGCTTAATAATAATAATAATACCTAGGATTTATAAAGCGCACTAAGCCACTGGATCTAGGCGCTGGGGAATGGGGGATATAATAGGAAGTCAGTAAATACAAGACTACACAACAACTTACACATCATCAAATGACAATCAAATACATACATACATCATAATCACATAACATAATGATTTACATTCGCAATCTTCAAAATATGCATACCACGCAATTCAATCAAATATCAGATTCATTCCAATTCAACACTTTTCACTCAGTTACTCCATATAAACTATTATTCCATCCCTTCCCTACTACCCCCCACCCCCACGCGCATACACAAAATCCAATTACACATATCAGCCAGCCGACAAGGTGATGTGGGGAAAAGTGATCAGATGTCGAAATACTGCTGGAAAAGGTGTGTTTTCAAGTTTGACTTGAAAGAAGAAATGGACGGAGAGTGGCGTAATTTCTTGGGAAGAGAGTTCCAAAACTGGGGACCGAAATGCGAAAGTGAGCGAAAGCCATGAGATTTGCGGTTATACTGTATCTGCCTGAGGAGTCTTGAATCAGAGGAAGAGCGGAGAGACCGAGATGGAGTATACAAGTGCAGAATATCAGAAATATACTCAGGAGCAGAACCAGAGATAGAATTGAAGCAGATGCAAGCAGTCTTGTACTTAATTCTCTGAGATATTGGTAACCAGTGCAGTTGGTGAAGCAAAGGAGTGGAAAGCGAAAAGTCAGAGGATCGGAGGCAGAGCGGAGGGTACGTGAGGGAACACAGATCTCAAGTAGGCTTGACAGGTAATCGGGGGCTGCGTTATTGAGGCTTTTGTTGCACATGGTGTCTAGTTTGTACTGCATGCGCTTTGATACAGGGAGCCAGTGAAGTTGTGCCAGGAGAGGAGATATGTGGTCAGCTTTTTTCTTTTTTAGTACAAGGCGTGCAGCATTGTTTTGAATGCGCTGCAGGATGTGAATGGTGGAGGCAGGAAGACCAGACAGGAGTGAATTGCAATAGTCAATGCGAGACATTATGAAGGAGAGAACGAGTTTTGCAGTTGTTTCGACAGAGAGATACTTCCTGATCAGGCTTATACGATGGAGGTGATAGCAGCAAGATCTGGCAGTTTGAGAAACAAAGTTGTTCATGGAGAGGGTAGAGTCAATGCAGACACCAAGGTTTTTCACTGAATCAGAAACTGGGACTGATGTGTTACATAATGGCGGGACAGAAGGCGCAGGCGGCGCCACCAGGACAGAAGGCGAGGGCGAAGACGGCAGAGGAGGAGACGAAGCCCGCAGCAGCAAGGTCAAGGGCAGGAACAGCGGAGGAGACGAAGAGGACGAAAAGTGGTGCCGGACCGGCACAGTATGAGGCAGGCCGTGCCAAAGACGGTGGAGACGTCCACCACGACAGGATCGCGCAGTGCGGGGCTTACAACACAGCCCCAGTGTTCGTATGCGCTGGTAGACGTCTCCACCGAGGTAACACTTGCTGTGTTTAAAAAGTGTCAGTCCAATTTGTTTTAAAAAGGACGGGTCCATAATTGCACGCGTAGCGTTGGGCGAACACAGTAGGCTAAAATGTAAACAGTTCACAGATAAAATGTCCGACTTGAGCGGCTGAATTAAAATGATGAAAAGGTAGGTATAAAAAACTTTAAAATCAGATTATCTGGTAAAATGTTCAAAATTTTTTTAAAATATACACATCACCACCGTATGTCGGGATTTAAAAGGAACAAGCTGATACAAAATTCAATGCATAAATTCAAATAGAACCACGATAAAATCACTGTAAAACACAACACACACTTTTGCTGCCTGCTGGCGCGCCATCACACTCACACACACTTCATTTCTGCTCTACGCTGGCATGGGCAAATTTGTGAAGTCAGCATCAAAGAGGTCCCCTTTCGCAAAGAATTCCCCACGCTGTTTGCAGATCTTGGCAAGCTAGAGGGATATTTCTCTCAAATCCAGCTAAAGAAGGATAAAACTCCATTTGCTGTCACTGTTTCTCGCCGACTAGCCCTGCCACTTCATGCAAAAGTGAAGGAGGAGCTGGACAGGCTTCAGAAGCTGGGTGTCATCCGCCCAATGTCCAACCCTATGGACTGGTGTGCCCCAATTGTGGTGGTGCCAAAGCCTAATGGAAAGATACGGCTCTGCATTGACTTCACAAAGCTGAATGAAGCTATCAAGCGTGAGAATTGTCCACTACCTCAGACAGACCAACTACTTGCGCAGCTGTCAGGAGCGAGAGTCTTTACAAAACTTGACTGCAACAATGGCTTCCATCAGCTATCACTGCACCCAGAGTCAGAACAGTTGATGACCTTTATCACCCTGTTCGGAAGATTCTGCTACACTCACCTGCCCTTTGGCATCAGCTCAGGGCCAGAAATATTTCAAAGGACCATGAGTCATTTGCTGGCTGGCATTCCGGGAGTCATCTCTGACATGGACGACCTTCTCATCCATGGATCCAGACAACAAGAACATGATGACAGGCTCCATAGGGTGATGAAGAAGCTGACCAATGCAGGACTGACCCTAAATCCAAAGAAATGTGAGTTTTCTCGGTCAACGGTCAAGTTCTTTGGACACATCATCTCTGCAGAAGGCATCACCATGGACATAGAAAAAGTAGCAGCGATCACAAACTTTCCAAGGCCAACAAACATCACTGAACTTTGACGTTTGTTAGGTATGATAAATCATGTTGCCAAGTTTGCAGGGCCCAGTCTTGCAGACCACCCCACAGCTCTACGAGAACTCCTCAAGAAGGAATCTGAGTGGACCTGGGAAACTCCTCAAGAGGACTCATTCCTGCAAATCAGGCGGCAGCTCACCTCAGCACCAGTGCTGGCCCACTACAGTCTGCATCGCAAGATTAGACTGTCTTCAGATGCGTCATCCTATGGTCTTGGAGCTGTACTCCTTCAGCAGCAGGATGATGGTACCTTCAGGCCATTTCTACACGTCAAGGTCACTGACTCCAACTGAGCAACGATATGCACAAGTGGAAAAAGAGGCCTTAGGAGTCACCTGGGCGTGTGAGAGATTTTCAGAATTTATCACCGGCCTGAAAGACCTCACTGTTGAAACAGACCATCGACCTCTTCTCTCTTTGTTGAAGACAAAGAATCTGGATGAACTGTCCCCTCGTATCCTGAGATTCAGGATGCGCCTCATGCGCTACTCTTTCCAGATTGAGTACAAACGGGGCAAAAACCTGGTGACTGACGACACACTGTCCCGGGCACCAATCTCAACACCAGAAGGGGAGGACAAGAGACTGGAAGATGACACCAAGTCCATGATTGACCAGTTTATTTCCAACTTTCCAGCCACTGGATCAGATGCGACAGGAACTGAAAAAAGACCAAGTTTGCCTCAAGCTGATGCAGCTTGCCCAAAATGGATGGCCACAGACATGCTCAGACAATGATCTCAAGCCACACTCGGCAGAACGACACAATATCAGCCTCTATCAGGATCTCCTCCTCTGTGGCACCAGACTTTTGATACCTGCATCACTGAGACAGGACATTCTGCAGAAGCTGCACACCGGACATCAAGGCATTGTGAAATGCCGCGCACTGGCAAGACAGAGTGTGTGGTGGCCAGGGCTTTCCACACAGATTGAAGCCATTGTACAACGATGCCCAGTCTGTGTCACGGAGAGACGTAATTCTCCAGATTCACTCATACCACACACACTCCAGACTACCCATGGCAAAAGGTTGGCATGGATCTAATGGAGCTGAAGAAGGAGATGTACCTAGTGGTAGTTGACTATTATTCTAGG
This sequence comes from Monoplex corrugatus, assembly GCA_030674185.1. Classification (NCBI taxonomy): domain Eukaryota; kingdom Metazoa; phylum Mollusca; class Gastropoda; order Littorinimorpha; family Ranellidae; genus Monoplex; species Monoplex corrugatus. The sequence continues at coordinate 1,749,275 of CM060309.1, read as the reverse complement.
TACATTGAACTGGCACATCTCAAGAACACAAGGGTTGAGACCATCATCACCCACTGCAAAAGCATCTTCTACAGGCATGGAATACCTGAAGTTGTCAAATCTCACAATGGGCCGCAGTTTACTAGCCAACAGTTTGCTGTCTTTGCTGAAAAGTATGGGTTTCTCCACTCTACTAGTACCCCATACTACCCCCAAGCCAACGGTGAAACTGAACGAGCAGTACAGACGATCAAGGCCCTGCTTCATAAAGCAGAGGACCCATACCTCGCATTGCTGAGCTACCATGCCACACCTCTCCAACACGGTAGCAGCCCAGCAGAACACTTTATGGGACGATGGATCTGGACAACGGTGCCTTTCTTGCAGTCCCACTGCCCTAACCCCACCTTCAAGGCCAAGGACAGGGAGCAGAAAAGAAAAATGAAGCTGCACTTTGACAAGGCTCATCAGGCGGTAACATTGCCAACACTGCTGCCTGGACAGCCTGTCTGGGTGAAGCCACAGGGAAGCCCAGGGACCATTATCCAGCCTCTGGGACACCGGTCATACGAAGTGGCCACACCCCAGGAGAAGCAGAGGAGGAACTCACGTTTCCTGATCCCCAGAAATCCACGACCCCAGTTCCCTTGTCCTGTCCCCAGATATACATGCAGCCTCATTCCAAAGAGCATCCATGACCCTGACCAGCCTGATCCCACTCCAATGTCCACGCAACCCTGTCCTCATAGCGATCCTGTTTCCACCACAAGCCAAAGAATCCAGCCAGGGCCATCACCAGTCCTAACCACCAGAGGAGGTCGTGTCATCAAAAAGCCAGATAGATTGAACCTCTAGACTGTGAACATTGTGCCCTCCCCAGTAAAAGACTTATAAGTAAAGGAACAAATTTAACTAGTCGCCATCAAAACGGAAAAGACTTTAAAAATGCATATTTACAATTTCAAGAACATGAAATGTCCATTTCAGTTTGAGACAGGGGGAAGTGGCATTCGGCTTATTCGCATTTGGTTATATCCTCGTTCTGTCTTATTTTAGTCAATAATAATCTTCCCTCCAACCTGAACTGAGTAGACGTGTTTTTGTGTGCGATAGTTAAGCATCCATATACTCACAATATCAAGCAAACCCACAACGCAACAGAGAGAAGAGAAGCGGTTGAGAAACTGGAACTGAAGCTGTAATAATCTGTGCAGTGTCACTTTTGACATGATACCAATGTTGGTCTGATTAATGATAGCTCTTGTTTTTCCTTTCATAGTGGATTCCTTTTTGGGTAAGATGTTCGATGGTATGATAACTCACATTTTGTTCATGAATGTATGATTTGAAGCGTCTAAGGACTTCAGACTTTCCCAGATGGAGATTTTTTCTAGTAGTGGCATTGCCTGCAAGTTTATCGACCCGTTCATTTCCCTTAACACCAGTGTGTCCAGGGCAGTAGATCCACGTGAGACTTTTTTGGTTGATATTGTTCATTGCTTTGTGCCATTATGGGGTCCCTACTCCATTACCGGTATACACTTTTTGATGTATATTCATTGAGTCAGTCATGATGAAGGCTTGGCTTTCTTTCATGTCGTCATCCAGTGAGGTTAACCATCGTAGTACATGTGTGACTGCCTCAATTTCCATCGTCAGACTGGAGGTTGTGATATCATACGTAGCGTTTTCTTCATGTTTGGTGTTTCCATTCTGTACAGGAAGGCAATGTTGCAGACTGGCGAGATGGGGAAGGAAGGGTTTTTGTTTTGTTTTGTTTTGTTTTTCCCACGTGAGGAGGATTCTGTTAGGGAGGCAGTTCTCGTGTGAAAGACAGTTTTCATGTGGAGTGCGGTCTTCACGCTGGGGGGCGCAGAGCTTGTGTTGCGCTAAAATTTACATGTGAACAGTATTTGGGGGGAAAAAAACATCTGTGGTGTTCTCCGTATGTTGAAGTTTGTGTCACTTCAGTTTCAGCTCTCTAGCAGAAGGAGTTAGAAAAGGTTAAATGAAGTCATCTGTCTCAGACACAAGCAGTGTAGTGTTATCGTCATATTTAATGCATTAGAACACTACTGTCCATGTATTCTCGTCAACTTCTTGTACCTCAGAGAGATATCTGGACATCTGCAGATGGTGTGGGATGAAGATGCTTTAGTGCGTATTTCATCTTGTAGTCCCAGCTCTGTCATCATTGTTATGGTATACCTTTTAGATATTGTGAAGATTGCCTCCCTTCTTCCTTTTGCTCTATGTTGCTGTGAGGCACCACTAACTGCCAGTGAAACCACTGCAGGCCTGGCATTTGTCGGCAGAACTCCTGCAGGCCAACTATTTATTGGCAGAGCTCTTGCGGGTCAGCCATCCTTCATCTTATGATGAAGGCAGATTCAATATATTTTGTGAAACACCTTCTGGCATTTGCACTGTGCATCCTCGACTTGTCTTGTTCAGCATGAGCTGTAATGTTGTGTGAATGAGAACGAGTGCGTGTGTATTAATAAAGAATTTTGCGTGAAGTTTGAACTTTAGGTGTTGTGTTGTTGTATGAATGTAAGTAGGTCTGTCTCTCGTCTGTCACTCTATAGTTTAGGCCTTAGCGAGCCTAACAAGTTTCTCATGATGGTTTTGATGTAAAGTGAAAACAAATCTGGGAACAGAACACAACCCTGTCTAACTCATCTTTTCACATTTTGAAAAGAGCTTATATCATTTTTTTCACTCACATTGCTGCTGTTTTTTCCCAATACATATGCCTTATTATTCTTAGATCTCTTCCATCAATATTGAGTTTTTCCAATTGGTTGATCAATTCTTTTTTAACAAAAAACACAATCACCTCCCAAACTCTTGGTGCCATTTGATAGCCATTTCATCAAGCAAAAGGGGAAGGGAGGACTGTCCATGCGTTGCGTGACGCATTCAGACCCAGTCATGTTACCTTGTTTGCAAGCTGAATGGCAAGGTAGGGAGATGACAAACACCGTGACACAGCCACACAACGCGTACCAATCAGGTCCAGTCCGGCCTCCAGACCAAGAGAGAATGGAATATCCCTCTCTCACCCCACTCTAAGCCTTCATCTCTCTTTTGGGCAGCCTACCCTGCCACCAGCTCCTTTTCCCTTACTATATCTTTGACAGTTTGCAGTCGTAAGTTCCCAACATTGCTTTACCGGTACTTCAATCACAGGGGGTGTTGCTCCAGACACAGCCCATGTTGCTGTTCAGCAAGGTCTGGCATGCCCCCAAAGGGATCCCAAGTTTGCTGTCTTTCCGAGCAGCCAGCAGGTTTTCCCTGTGGTCATCAGGTCTGATTTCCTGAAGTCAGTGGCCAGCAGGTTTTCCCTGTGGTCATCAGGTCTGATTTCCTGAAGTCAGTGGCCAGCAGGTTTTCCCTGTGGTCATCAGTCTGATTTCCTGAAGTCATGGCCAGCAGGTTTTCCCTGTGGTCATCAGGTCTGATTTCCTGAAGTCAGTGGCCAAGCCACATGTCAAAGTTAGCAAGAAATACCGGAGGGTGAGATGGGACCCAGATCATCAATGCCTTGCCACTCGCCACCCAATCAAAAGCTTTGATATAATCAATAAAGCATAAATATGGACCTTTATTCACATCAGCCGTTAAGACACACTTGGTTACCGTATGCAGTCTAATTCGGGATAATCTTTGGTTTAATTCAGGTCTTAAACAAACCATTAAATTATGAATGAGCCTACACGGCAGAATCAATGACCAGTCAGATCTTTCGGTCAGGTCAAGGGCAGCTCTTTGAGTATTGTGACAGGATGGCGAAGTAGGTCAACAGATAGATTATAAAATTATGTGTATGTTCAGTAGTGCGTGAGATTCCAGTTTGTCTGTGTATCTAAGTGTAAAACTGTCAACGCAGCAGTTAACAGCGTAAAAAATCTGGTTACCTTTGTCGCACACCTACAGATTTGTCAGCTTAACCTCTACCAAATAAGAAAAATATGGGAGGCTGCAGATGAGACGAGCACTTGGTATGACAAGGAACTGTACTGTACTCATCCTAGGACTGGCCGATGAAAGCTACGCAGTAAGTAGCCATTTTTTTGGAACTGAGAGCCAGGTTCAACCAGGTAGCCATTATTATTCACACACAAACACAGAAAGGAGCCACACACCCATCAGTTTCGAATTTTGGGTCTTCTACGGGTTAAAAACCTTGAAAAAACAAAACAAAACAAAAAATATGTAGACACATTGACAGGACTAAGACCCCTTCTTCAGATCTGCAGAAGGCATAGGTCAGCAACATCGAGAAGAAGATCCCGAACAGAGTTGGGGCCAAAACACATCCCTGTTTCACTCCACTGCTGATTCTAAAAGGCTCTGAAGTGGCACCATTATAGCACACAGTGCTATGCATATCCTCGTGAAAAGACTCGATGACAGCTGATAGTCTTGGGGGGCAGCCGATTTTCTTCAAAAGCTTGAAAAGACCACTCCGACTGACCAGGTCGAACGCTTTCGTGAGATCAATGAGGGCGAGGCAAAGGGGCATGTGCTGCTCGCGGCACTTTTCCTGTAGTTGCCGGACAGAGAAGATCATGTCGATGGTCGATCTTCCGGCCCTAAAGCCGCACTGGGACTCAGGGTTGATGCGACCTGCCAGCCTCTGAAGACGGGTTAAGATGACTCTGGCGAATGCTTTCCCAACAATGCTGAGGAGAGAGATTCCGCATAATTATTACAGTCGCTGCGGTCGCCCTTGTTCTTATATAGAGTCACTATTCTGGCGTCTCTCATGTCTCTCGGAATGAAGCCTTCCTTCCAGCATAAGCACAAAAGTTCATGCAACTCGTTGAGAAGAGCAGGCTTCCCGCATTTGATGACCTCTGGAGGTATTCCGTCTTCACCAGGGGCTTTTCCCGTCGCCAAACCGTCAATCGCCTTGCTTAGTTCTTCAAGGCTTGGCTCAGCATCCAACTCCTCCATGACAGGCAAGTCCTCAATGGCATTCAGGGCAGCATCGGTGACAGAGTTCTGCGTGGAGTACAGCTCCAGGTAGTGCTCTACCCATCTCTCCATCAGCTTTGCAGAGTCTGTGATGCTTTCTCCTGTTTTGGACTTAAGGGGAGCTGACTTGGAGGCTGCTGGACCAGTCGTTTGTTTGATGCCAACGTACATGCTGCCAGTGTTGCCTGAATCTGCAGACTGCTGAATACTTGCGCTCAACTGTAGCCAATAGTAGTTGGCGCATCGCCGAGCAGTTTGTTGGGCCTTGCTGCGGGCAGCTCTGTAAGCGTCACGAGTAGTTTGGGTATTGTTGTTTTTATACGCAAGTAAAGCCTTGCGTTTCGCTTCCACCACTGGTTCCATTTCCTGCCAGTTTGCCTCAAACCAGTCGGGATTCTTTCGTTCTTTTTTCCCAAATATACTCAGGGCAGACTAATAGATTGTGTCCCTCACGTGATTCCACTTTTCCTCAGCGTTTTGGATCTCTGAGCCACTCTTGAGCGCTACATTCAGGGTTTCTACAAACTCCCTGGCCTTGGTCGGATCGGACGTGCGACAGGCATTAATCCTTGGGTGACCTTTCTTCTTTGAGTGGTGCAGTCTTCTGGGTAGAAGCTTGATCTTGCTGCGTACCAGGGTGTGGTCTGTGTCGCAATCAGCGCTGTGGAAACTCCTCGTGTTGAGGACATTGTTAAGGTCCGACCTCCTTGTTAAGACGAGGTCGAGCTGATGCCAGTGGTGGGATCTGGGGTGGCGCCATGACACCTTGTGCTTCTCCTTATTGTTGAAGAAGGTGTTGGTGATGGCCAGCTTGTGGTAAGAGCAAAGTTCCAGGAGTCTTTGACCGTTTTCATTTTGCTTCCCAACACCATGATGTCCAATGCTGGTTGGCCAGGCCTCAAAATCAGCACCTACGCGTGCGTTCAGATCTCCCAATATGAAGAGACCTTCCTTGCTGGGAACTCCTCTGACAACAGCATCCAGGGCCTCATAGAACTTGTCCTTGACGTCGGGTGAGGAGCTTAATGTTGGGGCATAGGCTCAGATGAATTTGACTGTGCCTGAACTGGTCGTCATTTTCAGAGTGAGCAGTCTCTCCGTACCTCTTGTGGGGAGCTCTACGGTTGCTAGGAGGGAGTTCTTTACAGCGAAGCCCACACCATGAATACGTGGCTCCTCTGGGTTCTTCCCCTGCCAGTAGAACGTGTAGTTCTTCTCACGCAGTGATCCGTCCCCAGGTAGCCTTGTCTCCTGTAATGCAGCGATGTCGATGTTGAGTTGCTGAAGCTCCCTGTCTATCAGGCCGTCTTCCGTGTGTCGTCTAACAGCTGTAGGTCGCTGTCAAATCCAGGACACATTGTCCTTACATTCCAGCTTGATATCAGAAGAGCTGGCATCTTCTTTTTCTTCTTTGTGTTGCCTGGTGCCTGGTATTTACAACCTGCCTGTCGAGATTCCTCTAAGCTCCAAGCACCCATTGGAGCAAACAGGTTGTGGCGGGATAACACCTTACTGACTGGGGGCTGCCCAGCTTGAGGCGGGCGGTTGCTACCCAATGGAATGCGAAGATTCCTCCCACCGTCGAGAGTAGCCCCTGGCGCCCGGCTCTACGCCAAAAAAGCCTAGGCTTAAAACCGGTAACTGCTACTCTCCGTGTTGTGTCGATGCTGTGTTACCAGCGAAGCTGGAGTGACCTCTCCAGGTGCAGGCCTGGGCAAGTGAATATGGAGGACGAGCTGTTGCCCATGCAGCAGATCCCCCCTCTCCTCGCCACTAGTAGAATCCAGGGGAAAGACGGAGGCCTGTACGCCTGGTACCAGGGGCGATGCAGGAGTTGCCAGAACGAGGTTGTAGACAACGGCGAACTGCCTTAGGGACTCCGACTCCGGATTTTTCCTCAGGGTTGACTCCCGAAGCCTTTCCTATGAGTGGGTATGGCCGCAAGGCAGCGGAGGTTTGAAATCAGAGTTTTCCTTCTCTTAGATGAGCTGTCTTCCCAGACTGATGAGTCCCATCTACCCAAAGCACTGGTTTTCAGGCGCCAGTAACCCGCCTTCACCCCTTCTCCTATCAGTATGCTCGGAGGGGAATCACATGGTTATAATATATAATTGTATATGCTATGCTCTCTATAATTTTCCATTGCTTTTATTCTTGCTTTTATTGCTTTTATTCTTTCTCCCCATTTATAGCCATGCGTGTGTGTGTGTGTGTGTGTGTGTGTGTGTGTGTGTGTGTGCGTGTGTGTGTGTGTGTGCGTGCGTGCGTGCGTGCGTGCGTGCGTGCGTGTGTGTCTGCTTCAGCGCTTAGATTTGATTTTATCAAGATTTTGCGCTATATAAATATTGTAATTATTATTATTATTATAGTAGCAGTTCCGCCGGACTTATATCTAAACCACGCGAGCAGGCTAGGAGCTGGACTTAGTTGTCAGAGGCTATTGGAGACGCGCGCCGTGAGGGGCATTTTATAGACAATGGGAGCTTGTCCCCATTGCCACCCCTCGGCTATGACAACCTTGGACACATACTACAAATAGCATAATAACATACAGCCATGACAAAATTATTTTTTTGATAAGCACCAATCTGATTATAGTACAAGGATGAATGTTCATCTCTCTCTCTCTCCTCTCTCTCTCTCTCTCTCCTCTCTCTCTCTCTCTCTCTCTCTCTTTCTTTCTTTCTCTGTATCTGTGTGTGAGAGAGAAAAAGAGAGAGGTTCGCCTGTACATGTGGGAACATACCACAAACAGCACAATAATATGTAATCATGACAAATACACACCAGTCCGATTATGATACTAGCAGAAATGTGCATGTAATAGTGTGTGTGTGTAATTGTGTGTGTGTGTGTGTGTGTGTGTGTGTGTGTGTGTGTGTGTGTGTGTGTGTGTGTGTGTGTGTGTGTGTGTGTGTGAGAGAGAGAGAGAGAGAGAGAGAGAGAGAGAGAGAATCAGAAATGTACTTAGTAAGGCCATTGCCCCATTTAAAGGGGTGTAAACACATTGTAAACATTATACAAACACAAAATATAATATATAGTCATTCTAGTATAACGAATACTCAAATATTTTGAAATAGATACAAAGTAGGACCCACAGTCAAACTTCAATAATACACTAGGAACACATAAATAGGTTTGACAGACACACATCACAAGAATTTAACTTTATGATAAGGCAAACTCTCTTCTCTTAAAAGCTTTATAGCCGTATGTTGCCAGACTTCTAATTATACGCTGATTTTTTGAAGCCATGAGCATTATTAATCTGAAATCATTTATTTTGCTTTATAGTGTACTTTGGCTGAATTAACAGACGTCTCAGATCCTCAAGGGCTGGACAATAGAGAATAAAGCGGAGAGGGAGAGAGAGAGAGAGAGAGAGGGCTTGCCTGCACATGTGTAAACATACTACAAACATAATATATGATCATGACAGAGAGAGAGACTGAAAGAGATGCACATGAGTTAACATATAACAAACAGTTAATATATGTTGCACTACAGTCCACTCACGTTTCTTTTGATGGTAAGCCCCTCAGCTGTTACTTGGACTAACGGCTTACTATTCGCCTGGGGGGGTTGATGGTAAGCCCTTCAGCTGTTACTTGGACTAACGGCTTACTATTCGCCTGGGGGGGTTGATGGTAAGCCCTTCAGCTGTTACTTGGACTAACGGCTTACTATTCGCCTGGGGGGGTTGATGGTAAGCCCTTCAGCTGTTACTTGGACTAACGGCTTACTATTCGCTTGGGGGGGTTGATGGTAAGCCCCTCAGCTGTTACTTGGACTAACGGCTTACTATTCGCCTGGGGGGGTTGATGGTAAACCCTTCAGCTGTTACTTGGACTAACGGCTTACTATTCGCCTGGGGGGGTTGATGGTAAGCCCTTCAGCTGTTACTTGGACTAACGGCTTACTATTCGCCTGGGGGGTTGATGGTAAGCCCCTCAGCTGTTACTTGGACTAACGGCTTACTATTCGCCTGGGGGGGTTGATGTAAGCCCTTCAGCTGTTACTTGGACTAACGGCTTACTATTCGCCTGGGGGGGTTGATGGTAAGCCCTTCAGCTGTTACTTGGACTAACGGCTTACTATTCGCCTGGGGGGGTTGATGGTAAGCCCCTCAGCTGTTACTTGGACTAACGGCTTACTATTCGCCTGGGGGGGTTGATGGTAAGCCCTTCAGCTGTTACTTGGACTAACGGCTTACTATTCGCCTGGGGGGGTTGATGGTAAGCCCTTCAGCTGTTACTTGGACTAACGGCTTACTATTCGCCTGGGGGGGTTGATGGTAAGCCCTCAGCTGTTACTTGGACTAACGGCTTACTATTCGCCTGGGGGGGTTGATGGTAAGCCCCTCAGCTGTTACTTGGACTAACGGCTTACTATTCGCCTGGGGGGGTTGATGGTAAGCCCCTCAGCTGTTACTTGGACTAACGGCTTACTATTCGCCTGGGGAGGGGGGGGTTGATGGTAAGCCCTTCAGCTGTTACTTGGACTAACGGCTTACTATTCGCCTGGGGAGGGGGGGGGGGGTTGATGGTAAGCCCTTCAGCTGTTACTTGGACTAACGGCTTACTATTCGCCTGGGGGGGGGGGGGGTTGATGGTAAGCCCTTCAGCTGTTACTTGGATTAACGGCTTACTATTCGCCTGGGGGGGGGGGGGGGTTGATGGTAAGCCCTTCAGCTGTTACTTGGACTAACGGCTTACTATTCGCCTGGGGGGGGGGGGGGTTTGATGGTAAGCCCTTCAGCTGTTACTTGGACTAACGGCTTACTATTCGCCTGGGGGGGGGGGGGGGTTGATGGTAAGCCCTTCAGCTGTTACTTGGATTAACGGCTTACTATTCGCCTGGGGGGGGGGGGGTGATGGTAAGCCCTTCAGCTGTTACTTGGATTAACGGCTTACTATTCGCCTGGGGGGGGGGGGGGTTGATGGTAAGCCCTTCAGCTGTTACTTGGACTAACGGCTTACTATTCGCTTGGGGGGGGGGGGGGAGTTGATGGTAAGCCCCTCAGCTGTTACTTGGACTAACGGCTTACTATTCGCCTGGGGGCCACATCACTTAAAGCCCCTCGGCTGTTGCTTGGATTAACAACTTGGATTAACAGCTTACTATTCGCCTGGGGGGGGGGGGGGGGGAGTATCACATCACCTGTGAAAATCTAAAGGCGGCTGCCTACCATTGATGTGTAACATATATGATCATGACAACTAATCACCAATCCGATTATAGTACTTGGATAAATATGCATCGTATTGTGTGTGTGTGTGTGTGTGTGTGTGGTGTGTGTGTGTGTGTGTGTGTGTGTGTGTGTGTGTGTGTGTGTGTGTGTGTGTGAGAGAGAAAGAAAGAGAGAGAGAGAGAGAGAGAGAGAGAGAGGATGCCTATACATAGGTTGCATTTCATTCACCTTCTCCTTCTTCTTCTCTCTCTCTCTCTCATAATTTTAACCCACCCACCCTCTCTCTCTCTGAATTTATGTTTGAATGTTTTCATGCACATAGATGTAGTTTGCATGTTGAGTAGCAAGGACTAGTCTAGCTGTAAGACAAGTCCAGTGGGACCTAATGCTACTATCCGTGAGTAATAAAGTGTTCTGAAGTCTGAAGTCTCTCTGTCCCTCTCTCTTTCTTTTTTGTTTTTTTTTGTTTTGTTTTGAGGGTGAGGTTCTAGAACCCAAGTAACAAGCCCACCCTGCCCCACCCTGCCCACCTGCCCCACCCTGCCCCACCCTGCCCCACCCTGCCCACCCTGCCCAGATCTGGCCCACCCTGCCCCACCCTGCCCTGGTCTGCCCCACCCTGCCCCACCCTGCCCTGGTCTGGCCCACCCTTCCGCAGCAAGGGAATAGTAGTTTGCAATTTAGAGCAATCGATTGTTGAAGGAAAAAATGTCATCCCTCTTTTTCATAGCTGCTGTCTTGTGTTGTGTTTTGTACAAGAATTCAGGAAACCAAGTTCACTAGCCATCAGCCATATCATAACCTGTACGATTGAGGTCTCGCTTGTTCATGCAGGTCTCGCACTTATGTGCATGGCTTGACTTCACTACTTCTGCCATACTACCATACCATACATACTACCATACCATACTATACCATACCATACCATACCATACCATACTACCATACATCCATACCATACCATACCGCTGCAGACTGGTTTAGGTTATTTATCCTTTAGTCTGGTCGTTTTCACAAAGAAGTTAGTCAATTATACAGTTTAAAACTTCTTGCGTGGGTATTGATGGTGCAACAGTCTGGAAGTCTACCTAATCGAATACATGCGGTCTGCCCAATGGCGATCCAGACTGGCCTTGAAGCTGTCAAGAGATGGTGCGTTGACCACCATTTCTGGGAGCGCGTTCCAGGGATTCACCACTCGATAGAGAAAAAAGTGCTGGCGCAGTGAACTATCGCAACTCCTTTTCTTGAGATTTAGATTGTGCCCACAGGTCTGCTTAGCACTGTTTTCCAGGACAAGAGGACTCTTCCCGTTGTACAACCCGTGTGTGAACTTGTAGGTTTCGATCAAGTCGCCCCTGTCCCTTCGGTACTGCATGCTGGGGATCTTCATTCTGGCAAGTTGCTCTTCATAGGGACAGTCAATCAGACCAGGAACCAACTTTGTTGCTCGCCTGAGAACGCCCTCGATGATGTCCTTATCTTTCTGATATCTTGGTGACCACACACTGTTGGCAAACTCCAGGTGAGGGCGTATCAGTGCGATGAACAGCTGTCGCATGGTCTCAGTGTCGAGGTACTGGTAAGAGCGCCTGATCAGCCCTAGAATTCTATTAGCTTTGTTGACCTGTGTCTCGACATGCCGGCTGAATTTGAGTTCCTGATCTACCAGTACTCCCAGATCCTTCTCTCCCCTTGATGACTCCAGCAGCACTCTCTCTTCGCTGTTGTGTAGTCTCATGCTATACTCTGCCTTGGGGTTACTGCGTCCGATGTGTAGAACCTTACATTTTGTCGCATTGAACCGCAGCTGCCAGCAATCTGCCCAGTCAACGAGGTTATCTAAGTCCTGTTGAATCCTGTCCCTCTTGTTTTGCTCCTCTACTGTGTATAACACTTTTGTATCATCTGCGTACATCTGACAGATGCAGTTCACCACCTCTGGCATGTCATTGATGAACACAACAAACATCATTGGCCCCAAGACACTACCTTGATGGACTCCACTTAACACCGGCTCCCAACTGGAGAAACTCCCAGGACCCCAACTCTTTGTCTTCTGCCTGTCAGAAAGTCTGTAATCCAGGATAACACCAGTGAAGTGACTCCATAGGATTCAAGCTTGGAGATTAACCGTTGGTGGGGCACAGAATCAAATGCCTTAGCGAAATCCAAGTAGACTACATCTACAGGTTTCCCCTCATCTAATATTCAGTCCATGCATCCATCATTAACCCTAACTCCAACCCTTGCCTTTTTAGCCCATCCCCCCCCCCCCCCTTAGGATCTTAAACAATTTATTTATGGAGACAACTGCCCTCAAAGATGAAGTTTGGAGTGGGGCAAGGGTTAGGACTGAAACCGATTTCGTCGGATCTCTACACAAAATCGAAATTTTAATTTTAGTTTGTCAAGATGGCGTCTGAAGCTAAAAGTGAAACTTGGAAATCCAAGAAAGAGTTGAGCTGCTGGATTCGTCATTCCTGCCTTAAAGGTACAAAAATCTTTTTACATAGGTAAAGGCTTCTCTATTTTTACATCAGAATTATACGCAATATTGATGGCTCAACTATATCAATAGCCTCTCATACGATATCTGCAATATACTATTGTGTGTTGATTCTAAATCAGTGTTACGTAGCTTGAAACAAAGAGAAAATGTAATACGAAATGACATTATATGTGAGATCAAACATTTGATACATTGTATTTCATCCAGTGGTGTTGGTATAAATTTTTGCTGGGTTCCGTCACATTGTGGACTTTATTGGAATGAAGTTTCGGACAAATTAGCAAAAGACGGTGCATCCAATAATGCAAATACCGTAACTTTCCACAACATACGACTGTCAGTTCATGAACTTGGTTTTGTGTTAGAATGTTCACTTTATACAAAGTTTTCCAATACCCAAAGCCTGATACCTAACTGCCCCAGACAGCTAGCGTCCTTGACATACAAACTAAGGCTTAACTCTTGGAAAACAAAATATACACAGAATGTATGTATTTGTTCAAAAGCATTATCTGTCCACCTTCTCTGTTTCTGGTCCACTTTCCTGGAACAAACTTCCTCTCTCTGTCCGTCAGCAACCTACTTTTGTCTCCTTCAAGTCCGCTCTCAAAACTCACCTTTTCTCCTCTGCATAAAATCCTGACCTCACTCATCCCCCTCTGTAGCCTGTCTCCACTCGGAGGGGAATCACATTGTAATATATATTTGTATATAATATGCTCTCTATAATTTTCCATTGCTTTTATTCTTTTTCCCCATTTATAGCCATGTGTAAGTGTGTGTGTGCGCACGTGCGTAAGTGTATGTTCAGCGCTTAGATTTGATTTTTATCGAGATTTTGCGCTATATAAATATTGTAATTATTATTAATTATTATTATTATTTATCTACTCTTTGAATGTCCTATTTTACTTACGACATATAGAAATAACAATCTCGATTTTTCATATACTGACTCTAGAGATATCCTTTACAACAAAAATAATGATATTATTTCGGTAGTCTAGCTGATTCTCAGATCCCCTGTTGGCAGATTGTTATGAAGAGTTAATTAATTGTTGTCTGTTATTGATTGACACTGTTAACTTAATGTTCTGAATTCTTAATTGTAATTGTTTCCCTTCTTACATTCAAACTCCCACTACCCCTTCCCATCCCCGTCCCCCACCCTTTTTTTCTCCCTCTGTGTGCGTGTGTGTGTGTGTGTGTGTGTGTGTGTGTGTGTGTGTGTGTGTGTGTGTGTGTGTGTGTGTGTGTGTGTGTGTGTGTGTGTGTGTGTTGTGTGTGTGTGTGTGTGTGTGTGTGTGTGTGTGTGTGTGTGTGTGTGTGTGTGTCTAAAATCACTATTGTGAACAGACATTAAATAAAGATTCCATTCCATTCCATTGAGCTGCAAGTTTGCTGTTGTTGTTGGTGTTGTGTTGAAACTGAAACTGTTGTTGTTGTATCCCCTGCTGCTGTCTGGGTTCACAAACAAAAGAAACAATTGGCCGTTCAAAAATAGAATTGATTCTAGATTATTTTCATAACGAACCTGGTTGATTTTTGTTCTATTACAGCGTTGTTTTACTTAAAAGATTCCGTTTCATTTAGTAGTAGTAGTAGCTGAGGGCTGGCTCGTAGCCTAGGCCTTCTGGCCTTTTAACGCCCTATCTTTTTTGTTTTACGCTTTCTTTTTCAGCTTGCCTTAATATTCATACTTGAGCAAATCTGCTTCAGTCTATTTTTTTAAATAAAATTTTGAATTCTGCGTCATCGTCCAGGAAATTTTTGAATTTGTTAATGCTGTTAGTAAATTTAATTTCAAAAGGAATTTTATTCCACAATTTAACAACTCTGTTAGAAAAACAAAACGCTCTTGTGCTAGTATTTCTGTGTTTAACAAATATTTTACCTTCAGCATTCCTTGTTATACTAGCTTGTGGAAAGGAAAAAAATGTTTCAACTGATAGCTTATCCATCCCATTCATTATTTTGTATACCTGTATTAAATCCCCCCTAGCCCTCCTACCTTTCAGTGAATGAAGTTTTAAAAACTTAAGCCTTTCTTCATAACTCATATTTTTACACTCTATAAGCAACCTAGTTGCCCTTCTTTGTACATTTTCAATAATTTTTGACTGTCTTATCAAATACGGATTCCAAACAACACTTGCGTATTCTAAATGTGGTCTAACAAAAGCCTTATACAACATTAAAAATTTATGTTTATTCATGTACGAAAATGTTCTTTTGATAATTCCTATCATTTGGTTAGCCCTATTTGCTACTCTTTTAATGTGCAGGTCAAAGGATAATTCACTATCAAATGTAACTCCCAAGTCTTTCTCCGTTTCACACACATTAATTTTCTGTACATCATTTCCAATTTTCATGAAATACTCTCGTCTAATATTCTTCTTACCAACATGCATTACATGGCATTTTGAAACATTAAAATATAAATTCCAAGTATCTGACCAGTTTTGTAGTATTAGCAAGTCCTGTTGAATTAAATTAACATTGGCAACCTTGTCATATAGTTTTGTATCGTCAGCAAAAATTTTGCAAGTACAGTGCAGTGAATCAGATAAGTCATTTATAAATACTGTAAACAAGATTGGACCCAGTACACTACCCTGAGGGATCCCGCTTTTTACTTTTGTTTCTTCTGATTCAGCATTTCCTACCTTTACCCTCTGCTTTCGATCATACAAAAATTTTTTGATCCATTTGAGTGTATTTCCTGCAATACCATAAGATGCTAATTTTATGAGCAGTCTTTCGTGAGGTACAGAATCAAAAGCTTTTTTAAAATCAAGATACACGATATCAAAGGGGTCCCCATTGTCCATCATATTGGTGAAATCCTCCATAATTTCTAATAATTGGGTTTATTGGCAGTTTATTCTGTTGAGGGAAGGGTATGTTTTGTCTTTTGTTCGCTTGCTTTTATCTGTCCATGCTTACAACTTCAAGGTGGGCAACCATGCGCTCCTTCTCTTGGGCCGTGACAACGTATCTACATTTACTCTACTTTTAACAGTAACGTAGTTAACATTGGAAAGAATGCTGACATGTGGGTATCGTGACCTTGACCTTCATCATACCCGAGTTCCAGTTAAAGTGGAAGAATGGCGACGTTCGCCGTTTTTATGTGCTGAAAATGTGGGGCAGTGAACATCATTAAGCTTGGGGCTAATGAACACTAAAACAGTGAGTTGACCTCAGTTAGCCTGTGATTGTTTGTCAGACTAGCTAAGTGAAAGTGCCATCAGTGGTCTAACACCAGAGACAAAAAGTTCAGTAACTATATTTTATAGATCAACGATGGATTCTACACTCTGATCATGATGCCCCTCGGAGACTCATCTGATGTAAGATCTATATCTACAGCTAAACGAACTTTCAAGTGCGATCAAGTTCGAAGTGTGCGCCTTGATTTGTTGATAGATCTAATATTCAGTTGATGATCTTATTTAGTTACTTCAGTTTTTTTTTTTGGAGGGAGGGGGGGGGGGGGGAAGTTATGCAAATTTGTTTTTAAGTCAGTTATTTTGTAAAATCTTCTGTCGTGGAAACTTTTCATTCGACAAGTTTTTCTAGACCTGGCAATAGTGTCTAACGGTTGAGATCAACACACTACAATCCCGATGAAATTATAAAACAAAAGAGTTATAAGGTTATTACTTTTGTCAGAAACCAAATATTGTCCAGAGTCAGTAGAACTGAGCCAACACAGGTGCATTCAAAATATCATCAGAAACCAGTTATGAGTAAAGGATACCCATGTAGTATTTGTCATAAAGAGTGTCATTGGGGTCAACATGCTATTGCTTGTGACAGTTGTGACTTATGGGTACACAGAAAATGTATTGGTTATACCATATTTGATTATCATCAACTTGCTAGTAGCGATGAGCCATGGATATGTCTACGTTGTGACAAAAGACAAAAAGATGCATATGGAAAACTGGCCAAAAAAATTAACCATGAGCACCTGGCCAGTAGTAACCATATGTACCCAGAGACTGAGAGAAGTACATGCAGAACAACAATTCAGAATAGTGACACTGACAGAGTATTTGCAGACCTCAGTGATGAAGAACTTGAGTTTCAACCAGCTGGAGGAGGTACACAGACAAAATCTGATGCTTCAGAAAAAGAGCACCTATCTTCCATGGCTGACATCAGTCAGGTCAATGAGTCTTCACCTGATGAACTTGTTGATGCAAGCAGATATTTGGGTTTTCACCTTCACTCATCACCAACCAGTAGATCAGCCACACACAGTCACACAGGTATGTTTCATAGGTTGATACTTTAGTCTGTGACATACTTCTATGACATTAATCATGCACAAATACTGAAAAAAAGGAAGGAGAGTGTGGAGAAGGAGAAAAGGTAAGAGACAATGTGTGTGTGTGTGTGTGTGTGTGAGTGTGTGTGTGTGTGTGTTTGCAGGGGAAAATATAGTTGCATGTGTGCGTGTGTGTTTGAAGGGAAAAATATAGTGTCAGTTGTATACATTTGTGGGCTCAACTTTACTGTATATCCATATATATATATATTTTATATTTACACAGGGTGTGCAGGTTGAGTACTAAACCTTGAAATAAATTTTCACAAAATATGTCAAGTTTTTCAGCATGAATTTCAATGGCTGTCTATGCGAGAGCAAACAACTCCACAGTGCACCACCACTAATGTCTTTTTTTTGTTCTTTTTCATTATATTTGATTAGGTCAGTATCTGTTTCTGTTTGATTAACATACATTGTCTTTAATTACGGTTATTTTTTGTTTGGTCAAACTTAGACCATTGATAATGCCCTGTTGATTTTCCTAATACAGAACACTTAGTCCTGTTATGAACTTGTATTAATCAAATTGGCATTCTGGATACATGTAATATTCCTGTGTTTTAACAAAATGGGCAGAGATAGTACCCCAGATCAGCCTCTTCATATTTCCACTGTGCATGAGATTCTGTCTTTGAAATTTCATTTTGCTGGTTCAGATATTCTTGAAAAAATCTGCATGCTGCATACGTTTTGATGTTTTTTTTTCTTTTTTATATCACATGTGTATTTGTCATTTTGTGAATGTATTATTTTCTCAGCCTCCCTCACACCTCATGCCATGTCGATATCATCCTTCTCACCAATATGAAAGTTTTGCTGATAATGAAAAGACAGTGAATACAGGACTAACACCAATGAAGAAGCAGAAAAACACGAAAATAGAATCAGAATGCATATTTAATATAACCAGACAAGAAAGGTGCAAATTTTTGGCCAACTGGCCTTTGTCAAGCATGAATGTAAGATCACAAAGAAACAAACACCAAATACAAAAATTAGGAGAAAAAGACTGAAACTGGTGTGTGTTTGTTATCGTACACTGTTACAGTCACGCTTGGCCAAAAATTTGTGCCTGTCTTGTCTGGTTATACTAAATATGCGTTCTGATTCTATTTTCATGTTTTTCTGGTTCCTGTTTGCTTGAATGCAGGCAGTTGCACTGGTTTGGATTTACACCAATGACACTGATATCATTGTGTACTAGAATTAGGCCTGTCACATTGTAGTACCAGTAGTAAACTGTATTGTGTACTGTCTGACATGTATTGTCTGCTGAACATATTTTTTAACCTCTCTCTGTCTGTACAATTCTTAATGATGACAATGATTCCATTTGTATGGGCAAACAGTCCATGTCAGAAATATACGGGAAGCTGGTGGATGGGGTGAGAAGTCAAAGGGTTATGTTTTTGCAGCTGGTGGATGGGGTGAGGAATCAAAGGGTTATGTTTTTGCAGTTGGTGGATGGGGTGAGAAGTCAAAGGGTTATGTTTTTGCAGCTGGTGGATGGGGTGAGGAATCAAAGGGTTATGTTTTTGCAGCTGGTGGATGGGGTGAGAAGTCAAAGGGTTATGTTTTTGCAGCTGGTGGATGGGGTGAGAAGTCAAAGGGTTATGTTTTTGCAGCTGGTGGATAGGGTGAGGAATCAAAGGGTTATGTTTTTATAGCTGGTGGATAGGGTGAGGAATCAAAGGGTTATGTTTTTATAGCTGGTGGATAGGGTGAGGAGTCAAAGGGTTATGTTTTTATAGCTGGTGGATAGGGTGCAGGAGTCAAAGGGTTTTGTTTTTGCAGCTGGTGGATAGGGTGAGGAATCAAAGGGTTATGTTTTTATAGCTGGTGGATAGGGTGCAGGAGTCCAAGGGCTAATCCATAAATACTTGCTTTTTCAGTCTTTGCCATTTTTATCATGATAATCATAAATTGCACATAAAACAATATCATGACATGTTCTTAAGCCTAATGGGGCTTTCTCACTGTCGAAGGTCTCACACTTGAATACCGGTACATATCTAGTCTTCACTACTTCCAACAACACTAATGCGAATTGATCCCAATCTCCTATCATATAATGTAATAATTTTTTAAAGAAAACTATTAATGTCTAATCCAGGTATACATTTTATTATTGTTACTGTATTGTTAATGCTGTTGTTGGTGGTGTTTGTTATTTAGAGGAATTTTTTTTTCTGGTGTGGAAGGGGTATGTGTGTGTTCAGTTTTCAAGTGTCTACATGCTCAGATTCAGAATATTTCCATAATTATGTACCATGTGACAAAACTGCAAATGCTATGTGATGGAGAAAGAGTCTGAATAATCATTTCATATATATTTAAATATGTAGGTCATAAGCCAGTGTGTAAACTCTAACTGCCAGTGAAGTCTGTTCCTTCCAAACTAAAACTAAAAGGGTTCTACATGTGACCTCCCAGCAGGAAATCAGTCTTAACAAGCATTTTGGGCATTTTGAGATATAATATATATATATATATATATATATATATATATATATATATATATATATATATATATATATATCACTGGAAAGTGATCATTTTGGTACTTGAATAAAGCTTATACTAAAAAAAATGTTGCCGTTATGTATGTTTAAAGTCATTAAGTTGTATGACGGCCATTTTGAGAAAATGGCCTCTAAAGTTTTTACGTACTCTCCTACACATTTTTTAAAATTTCTTTATTTTGTGGTTTTGACCCAGTTTGTTTCTAATTTTAGCTGTCATTATCCGGAAGGTGCACCAAAGAGCTTTCTGTCAGTATATTACATATAGGGGTCTGTACAGGTTACAGTTCACAATAAGAGACAAAAAGAGGTGCTTCTGGTAAGAAATTGTGTTTTTTCTGCTACGATCAGTGCATTGAAATACCATTTTAAATTGATTAATGATATTTTTTCAAGAAAAAAATTTCTGTGGGGGATAGATTATTGTCCACAGGAATCAATTTTGAGAAAAAGTCAAAACATCCCAGATAGACCCTCAGTCACCTTTTCAGCTCCTAGTGCTATTCGACTGACTGCGAGTTAAGACTGAATTGGTGGTGGGAGGTCACATATTGTGTTATTTATATTTCTTTCAGTCCATCATTGAATCAATGTTCTGTCATATAGTTTTCTATCAATTTATCAATGAATCAAAATGAGGCTGTGTAGGACCTATCACTAGTATCAGGCTGAAGGCAGTGCCATGAGATAAAAATAATGATAGAGACAAAAATAAGCAATGAGACTGAGAGTCAGTATGAGTGATTTTCAGTTTTCACAGAAAAGGGTATAATCTATCTTAAAACTGTCATTAGAATGTTCAAAGTCAAGGTTTTATATTTGATCTATACGGTCAGTTGTTTTTTTCCCCACAGTCAGGTTGCATACTTTGAATGAATAATAGGCAGTGTAAACTTTGCAGAGCTCCACAGGTCATTTATCAGTAGAAAGACATTTCTCTTGGCTTTCCCACACTGTGTGAATAGCCTTACTACTGAATGGAATTAAAGTTGCTGAAAAGGAAATTTGACATGCTGATGTGTCAAGTCTTCAGATTTTTTTTTCCATTTTCTCAAAACTACTTTCGCTTGGAAAGCTAAAGTGGCAAAATCAATACATTTAAAATTAAATCTACAATAATGGTGTGTGATAAGCTATTAGGTAGAGATAAAACATCTCCTCTTCCAAATACCTATCCCCTGCATGATTTGCCTACTGTATTCAGAGACTATTTCTCTCAGAAAGTGCAGTCAATCCGCACTGACCTAGATCAAGCTGTTTTACCCCAGATGAAACAAAAGTTTAAAACTCAAGCAGTAAAATCCACTTTCTACCGGTTTCATCCTGTCACTGAATCTGAACTGAAATCCATCATTCAAAAATCAAGACCTACTTCCTGCCCTTTGGATTCCCTGCCAACACCACTTTTTCTTGAGTTTCTCGACGACCTTCTACCTACTCTGACTGAGATTATCAACTCTTCTCTAACATCTGGTTCATTACCATCCCCTCTCAAAACCGCTGTTGTGAAACCCCTTCTTAAAAAGCCTTCTTTGGATCCTGACTCCCTGAGAAACTACAGACCCATCTCTAACCTATCTTTCATTTCTAAAATCTTAGAGAAAATTGTTCTGAAACAGCTTCTTACCTATTTGGATGAAAATAATCTGCTCTGTGCTTCACAGTCTGCCTACCGCCCACATCACAGCACGGAAACTGTTCTACTCAAAATTACCAATGATCTTCTTCTGTCCCTTGACTCTGGAAATGTTTCTGTGCTGACCCTATTAGACCTGTCAGCTGCGTTTGACACTGTTGATCATAACATTCTTCTTAATAGACTCTCCTCTCTGTATGGTATTTCAGGCACCGCTCTTTCTTGGTTTCAGTCGTATCTCACGAACAGGACACAATCAGTCCTTGTCATCAATCATTCCTCCCCACCCACTGATCTCCTTTTCGGTGTTCCACAAGGTTCCGTTCTGGGACCTGTGCTCTTTGCTCTTTACACAAAGCCACTCTCCGATTTGATAAAATCACATTCCATTGAGCATCAATCCTTTGCAGATGACATCCAACTTGAAATTGATTCTCCTCCTTCTGATATCTACTCTGCTATCCCAGTCTTAGAAGACTGTATCTCAGATATCAAGACCTGGATGCTAGAAAATAAATTAAAGTTAAATGATGACAAAACTGAAGCTCTCTTTTTGTCCTCTCCTTTCAAAACCTCCCCATCTCCCAAACCTACTACCATTACCATTGATCAGACTGAAATTCCTTTCTCCTCCTCAGCTAGGAATCTTGGTTTCTACTTCACTGACAACATGAGTGTTGAACTTCATGTAAACAACACCTGTCGCACTGCTTACATCAATCTCCGCCAAATCAGTTCCTTGCGTCATCTTCTTTCTGTTGATGCTACAAAAACTCTGGTTTCTGCTTTCATTCTCTCAAGACTGGATTATTGCAATTCACTTCTTTCTGGATGTTCAAAAGATCAAATAGATAAACTACAGAAAGTGCAAAATTCTGCAGCTCGGCTTGTTTTTAAATCCCATAAGTGAGATCATGTCTCTCCTCTGCTAAAACGCCTCCACTGGCTTCCTGTACAAGCTCGTATCGAATTCAAACTTGCGATTCTCTGTCATTCATTTTTCTCTGGAACGTCCCCTTGTTACATTTCTGATCTCCTATCCGTCTACTCACCTTCCAGAAATCTTCGCTCCTCTTCTGACTTAAGACTACTGTGCATTCCCAGAGTAAGAACTAAAACCTTCGGTTACTGCACCTTTTCATATTCAGCACCAACTTTTTGGAATTCTCTGCCCCGTGAAATTCGCTACATTGAATCTATTACTTCTTTCAAGACTGCCCTCAAAACTTTCCAATTTAAATCCTATTTTCCCGACTAGGTAGTAACTGTGTGGACACTCTTTGTTCTCGTGCGCACGCGCGCGCGCGCGTGTGTGTGTGTGTGTGTGTGTGTGTGTGTGTGTGTGTGGGTCCGTGTGTGTGTGTGTGTGTGTGTGTGTGTGCGTGTCTGTGTGTGTGTGTGTGTGTGTGTGTGTGTGTGTGTGTGTGTGTGTGTGTGTGTGTGTGTGTGTGTGTGTGTGTGTGTCTGTGTGTGTGTGATGTTATTAGTGTGCAGCGTCACGAGCTCCGGCCCCGTACTGGAGGTTTGCGCTTATAAATGTTCATTATTATTATTATTATTATTATTATTATTATCTTCAAACTTCATGATAAAAGCGAGACTGCAGATCTATTTGAGTTTAATGCACAGCTAAACACTTACCCAGAGGCATTCCCTCAACAATGTGCAAGGTATGATTTCTGTATAGAAACAGTCATTTGCTTAATGGTTGCAGAGAGAACTATATCTAAAACCGCCATAACAGAATACCAAGCATCATTACAAATGCAGTCAGTGATGCTAATCAAGGTATATACACATTGAAAGATACAGTCTTAAAACCCTCACTCCTTTGAACTTGAAGGTGTTATACACACAAGGCCAGATATATGTCTGATTAATAAACAAACAAGACTTCTTTACTTGTAGTTGTAGTGGTGGAAGTGCCCTTTGATGTAGTGAATGCCACCAAAACAAGTTTATCAAGTATCTTCCTCTGTGTCAAAGAATAGTTGAATAGTGTGTACGTGCGTGTATGTCTTTATATGAGAGAGAGAGAAAGAGAGCATGTGCAGGCTGGCGAGCTGTGCCAAATGGCCTGCTCTGTAAACATACATTCATGTTTGTCATGCAAAGACTGAAAATTCTTCAGATGTGTAGGGGGGGAGGGGGTTGTAGGAGTTCAAAACATTTATCATTCAAGGACAGTTATTATTTGGTCCTGTTGAGCTTGGCTTGCACCTAATGCTTGCTACTCTACACACACAATGTAAGCAATTAAAAAATGAAAAAGAGAGAGCGAGCATCCATATCTGACTACACAAACAAGATGAAAGCCAAGCAGCTAAATAACTCCCCCGAAAAAAGCAAGCAACTTTTATAGTACATTTTATGAGGCAAGAGAAATTAGAACATCTAGTCACAACAGGAAAGTTGGAGGGAAAAAGAGTACAAGATAGACCCAGGGAGAAAATATTGGGCGGACTGGCACAGTGGATGAAGACAGAAAGGGTGGGAAAAGTACTTGCAGGGAAAAAGGATATGTAGGACCATGATTGCCAACGCCAAGCGGCAGGGCACATGATGATGATGATGACGATGATGACGGCACATATTTCGCAACACAGAATGGCTGCGTAC
The DNA here is from genome assembly GCA_030674185.1 of Monoplex corrugatus. Classification (NCBI taxonomy): domain Eukaryota; kingdom Metazoa; phylum Mollusca; class Gastropoda; order Littorinimorpha; family Ranellidae; genus Monoplex; species Monoplex corrugatus. The sequence continues at coordinate 1,725,488 of CM060309.1, read as the reverse complement.
AATTCCAGACCTGCAGCACGGTAGATGGCTAATAGGTGGAGACTTTAATTCCCCCCCCCCCCCCCCTGTTTTGTGGAAAAGACTGTTGTACTCACAGTACTGTCACAAGCAGTCGTTTGGTGGATGCGCTTTACCTTTTGAATGATGGGAGTATCACTAGAATTCCTGATGTTTCCAAACACCGGGCAACAGCCATCGATCTGTCTTTAATATAGCGAGAATTAGTTCCATGCTGTACCTGGGACACACACAGAGATGCCTTGGGAAGTGATCACTTACCTATCATCATAACAGTTTTTTTTTCCTTCCGCTTGTACCGGTGGGCGTCGCAGGGAGATACAGTCGTCTGTCAGCAGCAAGGCGGGTGGCCTGGAGAAGGGACATCTCGTGAGCTCTGAGGGTGTCTGCCACGGAGTCACTCCATCGTCGTCTTGGTCTTCCTCTGGCTCTCCAGCCAGAGTATCTGGTGTTGTATGCCCGAAGAGCTGGTTGGTTTAGGGGCATACGTATGAGGTGTCCGAACCACTTGATCCTCATATGTTCGATGTGTTGTAGGATTGGTGATCATAACAGTAACTAATGAAAATATCAGGATAAAAGACAGCACTCCTGATATTATACCAAAATATAATTACACGCGCACTGATTGATCCTTGTTTCAGACTGCTCTTGCTAAACAAGAATACAAACATTATGAAAGTGACAATGTCGATGTTATGTTTTCTAAATTCCAGGAGTCAGTTCTAGCTGCTGCAGACCTCTTAATCCCGAAACTCAAAACTTTTAAGTCCAGTAACCATTTGGGTAATGTTTGGTGGACCGAGGCATGTGAGAAAGCAGTTCAGTATAAAAAAGAGAAATACAAAATCTACATCAAAAGCAGGAAACCTGAAGATCATATGGAAATGAAAAAAGCTAACACCCAGTGTTACGAAATCGTCGCTGAAGCAAAGAAAAATTATTGGGCATCATACTGCAAAAAAAGAAATTTCAGATTTCAAGGATTTCCATAAAGTCTGGACAAAAATGAATCAATGAAAAATGGAGCCAACTTACTTAGGTGTCGAATAATGATTGACCCATGTCACAAATTTCCTTCCGACAAGGACAAAGCTGAAACTTTTGTGGAACTTTTTGCCGAAAATGGTAAAGTAGACGGTTTGTCTCCTACCTGCAAACACTACAGAAAATTGGCAGCTAACAACCCTATCTTCACTGACCCAATACCTCAGAATAATCGCTGATTTAGTTCTCCAATCACCCTAGAAGAGCTAAAAAACACTATCTTGTCTCTACACAACAAAAGAAGTTTGGTAGGTGTTGATGCAGTTTCAAATGAAATGATTAAACATCTTCCAGAAAACTGCATTATTCTCCTACACAAAATTTTTCTGAAGTGCTGAGTTAGTGGTACTGTACCACAATTATGGCAAAGGTCTATTGTTATACCAATATTAAAAGCAGGTAAGCCTAAAAACAATAAAAACAGTTACAGACCTATTGCGTTGATGTCCCATACGAGCAAACTAATGGAAAGATTGGTATTAAACAGACTTGTACATTACTGTGATAAAAATAACGTTGTTCCAGTAAATCAGGCAGGTTTTAGAAAAGGGAGATCCACAATTGAGCATCTGGTTAAACTTACAACTCAGATCAAGCAACAGTTTGCCCGCAGAAAAAGTCTTTTAGCTACTTTTTTTGATGTGAAAAAAGCTTACAATCAAGTTTGGCATACATTTTTATTATACAAGCTGAAATCTATTGGTTTATCTGGCAATATGTATGATTACATTAAGTCTTTTTTTAGCCAATAGAGCAGTTCAGGCAAGAGTGGGAACTAGTTATTCTACTTCACGACATCTTGACATGGGAATTCCACAAGGTTCAGTGATAGCACCTCTTTTATTTAACTACAGGATCTTCCTAAAGCACTCTCAAAACGTGTTGTTTTGGTACAGTACACTGATGATATATGTATTTGGATGAATATTACTTTAAAAAAGACAACTCCACAGAGAGTGCAGAATTACATTCGGAAGTTGTATCAATCTGATCTTGATAATCTTGGAAATTATATGTTAGAAAATGGTCTGTCGTTGTCAGCAGAAAAAACTAACATGATGCTATTAATCCTGGTGGTACTTTAAGTAACTTGCCTACTTTTAGATTGCTTGGTGAAGTGTTACATTACAAACAGGTTGTAAAATTTCTGGGAGTCTTCATAATATCGAAATTAAACTGGAATGTCCATTCTGATTATATTTCAACAAAAGCAAGAAAAGCCTTAAATTTTCTAAAGATAATAAGCAGATTACCTTGGGGAATGGATACAAACATACTAATTCATCTATCAACAGCACTTGTATGATCTAAATTATTCTATGCGCAAGAAGTGTTCTTCAGTGCACCAAAATATTTATTAAAGAAGATTCAAAGCTTAGACTGCACAAGTATTAAAATTGCTCTAGGTGTCCCTACACATGCTTCTAATCTGGAAACATGCAAAGTTGCTGGAATTCTGCCTCTGAACAACTATCGTGAGCTAGCGACAGCAAAGTTTACCGTTAGAACTACTTCACAAATGGACAATTTTGTGAGTAAGGAAATTAAAATCAGCATATCATCACAAATGACTGTTGCAACTTACATATCTGACTTGGTCAAACAGTCCCACATATATATGGATGAAATAGCTGAGACACCATCAACAACGCCATATATGGGAAATGCTAAAACTAAAAGCCTCTTTTGATATTGATTATACAGACGCTAAGAAACATGAAAACGTCAACATTCGATATCCACAACAAGAGAACATGTCGATGAAAAATACCGTATCCACCTTCATATTTTTACCGATGGATCACTCTTAGAAAATAAATGTGCTGGAGCAGCATTTTATGTCCCAAAATTTAAAATAAAAAAGTCATTTTTCATTGGGGTAAACATATATATATCTATATTTACAGCGGAATTAGTTGCTATTATACAAGCATTGAATTATCTAGTAAATCTTAAACCCGTGTCTTTCAAAGTAGTTCTCTTTGTTGACTCAAAATCTGTACTATATGCCTTAATGTCTTTTGATGCCAACGCAAGACCTGATTTAATCACTGAGGCAAATTATCTTGTACATCATTTAAGGATAAAAGGTACAGATATAAGTTTATGCTGGGTGCCTTCTCACGTTGGGCTTCACGGCAACGAAGTAGTTGACAGAGCAGCTAAGCAAGGTGCACAGAATTCTGGTAATTCTATAAAATTAGATGTTCATATTTCCATAAAAGAAGCTTGCAACTTGCTCGAATCAGCCTCATGGATTCGATTTCATGAACATTTGAATGAACATTTTGTGTCACAACAAATGATAAAACTTTCCATTCAAAATGTATACTGTAAAAAATTGCAGTATTCTTCCATGTATCATTTGAGATCAGTTATTGCTGTTCGTTTTCGTATTCAGTTAAACGCATTGAAAACAAAATATTGTAAAAATGTCAAGTGTATTTGCAGCGAACAGTTCACACTGTTTCACTGTTTATTTTATTGCAAAATGCTACGTTCTTTTTAACCTAAAATGCTTACACAAGAAAACTATTCTGAAAGTCATTTAAAAAAATAACATCAGATCAATCTTTGTGAGTTAAAATTTCAGAATTAGTTCACAATCCTGTTATTGCATTACTGTAACTCTGTGCAGTTTGTGTTTTAGTGTTAAAATTTCCTTTCACATTGTTGAAGTTAATTGTTACTAATGTTTGTTAAGTTATTTATGATTTTTTACTGTCTCCCCTCTGCCCCAATCCAACCTGTCCAATTATTGTTCTCCATTTTGTTTTATTTACATATTTTTTCTTACCTCCCCCCCCCCCCCCCCCCACGCTCCCCCATCTTCTTCCAGGAAAGTGACTGCAATCAACCAGTTGATTATTCTGTCACTTTGGAGGAGGTCACAAGCATGTGAAAAAAAAAAAAAAGCCTATATAGAGAGTTTGGAGACCCTTGACACAAAGGTGTCGATGGTTGTGGCCTCCATGACGCTCTGGGGCAGGCAGTTCCAGTCGCGGATTGTTCGGATTGTTCGTGGTAGAAAAGTCTGTTGTTGGTATTGTGTGCGGCATCTTGGTTGATTATATTAATGGTCGTGGCCTCTCCTCTGGCGGGCTATGGCAGGCTCCATCCTTTGCTTCATGTTGTTCATGCACACCGTATTGTTCCGGATTTTTTATAGCATGGTGAGGCGGGCAGTTTGACATCTGTCTTGGAGCGAGGGCCATCGCAGTTCGTCAATCATGTCTGATAGGCTGGAGGTGTTGCGATAGCGCCTCAAGACGAATCGAGCTGTTCTGCGCTGGATATTCTCAATCTTGTCAATACTCTCCTGTGTGTAGGGATCCCAGACTGTTGCAGCATATTCCATGATGGGTCACACAAGGGTCTTGTATGCTGTCTCTTTGATTCCCCGGGAGCTGATTTTCAGGTTTCGCCTTAAGAAGCCGAGGGTCTTGTTGGCTTTTGAGCAAACACTGTTGATTTGTTCATTCCAGTTGAGGTCTTTGGTGAATGTCAGACCAAGGTACTTTACATTGCTGACAGTTTCTAGTGTGTGCCCATGTAGCTGATTGTCAGGCTCGCTAAGACCTGATCTTTCTAAGAGGGATAGACAGAATTTACAGACCTAATTACTTATCACCCCAACACACAGTAATGGTCAAGAAACAAACTATTTTTTTATTCACCCATATTTAATAGCTGTCATACAACAATACAGGAGTTCACAAATTACATTAACATATATCTGAAACAAAATTATTCACTGGACACACACAAAAAATACATCCAAACACACCACAGCGCCCGGACTCTAAGAGAATGCACAGAGCTACCAGTCTGCATGGTCGACCTGACGATAGTGTCCGCCATCGGCAGTCTCAACCGGAATGCTGTCCAAACCAGCTTGGCAGTCCCAGACTGGCCAAACCCCTCGAACGGTTCTCAAAACAGCTCAGCGCCATAAATCCCATCAAATACACAACACACGTACTAACGTTGTATATTCCACATCACTTCACAGTCAACGACATCTCAAACAAATATCTTGTACAAAATCCATCCCCGGGTCATATCAAAGAGACAAAAAAAATCATCACAAAATAAACTCTTGTGAAACAACAGGGCATCTCGAAGAGATAATCAAATTATAAAAAAAAAAAAAAACCTTGAAAATTTTGTTGATCTGTCAACCAAAATGAACTTGAAGTCAGGTATAAGTAACCATCACATTGCCCAAGGCAAGGCAAATGATTGAACTTAGCCCCGATCAAATTTTATGAATATATGAAGGTAATTTAGTTATCCATCACAATGCACACATAGTAGAATCACATGAAATAAAACCATAGAACGTTACCACGACATGGACCCAGAATACAAAACATCAACTGGCCCTTGACAATAGCCACACACTCATACTGGCACTCAATGATAAAGTTACAATATCCATTTTATGTTTAACTTCCTCGTCAACTGTCTCTCAGTCTGTCACACAACACACATTTATCTTATCTCCAAATGGTAACCTCATCTAGGTCTATCCTCAACACAAATATATGTTGTCAGCAAACTAAATTGGTTATCCCTACATCACGGCTTGGATTCCCAAAGCCAGGCCTAATCAACTACCCAAGGCGCAGAGAATTGATAATAATCGCAAATTTACATCTCAACGACGACGAATAAACCCTGACCCAAACCTACGCCACAACTCCACATAAACCAGTTGGGCAAGCCTCTCAAACAAGCTTAGAATTCAGGGAAAAAAGAAATTTGAACCCATAAACATAAACAACACACCACCACACAACAACCAACAACGCAACTCCCTCGAAACGACAGAGATTTGAACAGCACAGAACAGCACAGAACAGGTACAGACGCCACATCACCCTTGCCAAGTTCACTCAACTGGACTACGGGGTGAACATAGAAACATAGAATACATAGACTAATCTCGAAAGTGAACCAGAACTACATCTTAAATTCACTTATAACCTGTTACCAATTAACAAGGTTATCTCGAGGAAGAGGCTCAAACGCCCTTCCATAAAACACAGAATTCAAAACTCACCTCTCCAAAGAGTCAGAAAATCATACTGGTAACACCGGAAGTTTTTCCGCAACTCCAGCTCCCTCAAACAACATAGAAATTTGAACAGCACAAACTGGTACAGACGCCACATCACCCTTGTCAAGTGCACTCAACAGGACTACAGGGTGAAACATGGAAACATAGAATACATAGAAAAATCTTGGAGGAAAAAAAAAGACAAAAAAAAAGAAAAAAAGACTAACACCCTTCCCCAAACACAGACAGCCAACAACTGACCAGAAATTTTCAAACCAGTATCATGAGAACTCAAAAATCAGACTTGAGTTCAGGTTGGCCCCACAATCCACTGAATCCGCCTGAAAAGTGTGATTCACAGGTCCAACAGAAACAGAGTGATTTCGCCCCTTGGAACACAGGCCTACAGATATTCAACCTTCACACGCATGAGGCGAAACAGCAAGGGAAACAAGCCCTACCGAGAAAATATTTCCCAAACAAATTAGACTCCCTTGACCACCAAGAGAGTATCCCCGAAACTCCACTTGTAACCAGGGCAACCATGTGGCCACAAAACCAACCTTGGTTTTGAAACGAAACCCATCAAGGCCTGGCCAGAACAAAGTCAGCACCCAGACAACTGCGACCTGACACTAGTATTGGGGCTGAAGTAAGCCTTTCCTGCTGCGGGTTACAGGTAGTGTAGTGCATTTCCCTGGGTGAAAGACCATATCCCATCTCTTCTCCCACTCTGCAAGTTGGTTGAGATTCCGTTGTAGGTGATCTTGGTTGTCCGGGTGATGCCACCACGTCATACACAGCTGTGTCATCCGCAAACAGTCTGGCATGGGCAGTCAAAAGGTCTGGCAGGTCATTGATGTAGACCAGAAACAAGCAGGGGTGAAGTACACTTCCTTGTGGGACTCCAGACTGGATATTGATGAAGTCTGACCATACACCGTTGACTACCACTGCCTGCCTTCGGTCTTTAAGGAAATCGGAGATCCATGTGAGGAGCGTTCCCTGGATGCCATAATGGTGGAGCTTGTGGACCAAGAGTGAGTGGTTGACCTTATCAAATGCTTTTGCAAAATCCATGACAAGGATGTCTGTCAGTTTCCCTTGGGCCATATTGTTAACGAGCTCATCCACAAAACCAAGGAGCTGTGTCTCACACGATCGTTTTCTTCTGAATCCGTGTTGTTGGTGACACAGAATGCCCTGTAGCTCTAGGTGATCCATGATGGTGCTGGTAAGGATGTGCTCCAGCACTTTGCAGCAAACTCTGGTCAGTGACACTGGTCTATAGTTTGCTGGATCATAATGTTCTCCTTTCTTGAATATTGGTGTCACATTTGCGTCCTTCCAGTCAAATGGTAGGGTGCCAGTGTTTAAGGACGACTGAAAAATGATGGTAAGGATGGGGGAAATCTCTTCTGCTAATTCTTTCAAAATCTTGGTGGTGATGCCATCAGGGCCAGGGGCTTTTCCAGGTCTGAGAGCATGCAATAGTTTGGTGACGCCTGGCTCAGTAATGTCCACACTGTCTAGGACTGGAAACTGGTTGGGAGGCATTTCACACTTATCAGCGAACTCTTTTCTGGTGTAACTCTTGCCCTCACTGAAAGCTCTCTGGAATTGGCGGTCAGTGCTTCGGCCTGCTCCTTCGCGTCAGACACCAGTGGCCGTTGACCTTGAGGGGGGTGACTCCTACATTTGAAAACTTCTGGTGTTTGATGTATGTCCAGAATCATTTGCTTTTGATGCCCTGTTGGGAGTCACTTCCTTCGAATGTATTGCTTAGGTAGTTCCAGTAGGCCCTCCTAAGCTGGCGTTGCACTTCTTGTCGTAGCTGCTTGTTCTGTTGCTTCAGTTCCTCTGTACCCTGTTTACGCATCTTCTTGAAGATTCTGTCTCTCTTCTTAATGAGGCAACGAAGTGCAGGACTGACTCAGGGCTTGTTTTCCTTGATTCTGGCCTGTTTGTGGGGATGTAATCATTTATTGCTGATCGTAATGAGTCTCTGAAGAGGGTCCATAGTTCCTCTGTACTAGCAGCTGACTTTGATTTTTCACCTGACTTTTGATCTTTCTAATATCACTTATAGTGAAAAGACTTTAAATCAAAGAACGAACGATGATGATGATGATGATGATGATGACGGCACGTATTTCGCCGTAGTAAACTCAGTTGATAACGTACCCAACCATCCCTCATTTGTTCACATGAACATTTCCAACACCATCGTACCAGCTGCACAACCAGACTCTCGCCAATGTCATCTCGGCGAAGTATCTGGGGATCACGATCACACAAGACTTAGATTGGGATCTCCATGTTCAAAACATCACGAACAAAGCCAACAAAACGTTAGGGTTCTTGCGAAGAAACCTCAGAGTCAGTAACATCAGACTCAAAGAGACGGCCTGTAAGGCTATGGTGCGGCCCATTCTCGAATATGCAAGTACTGTGTGGGACCCGTACAAAGGACAGATCACAAAAATTGAGACCGTGCAACGAAGATCAGCACGTTTTATTTTAAATCGCTATAAAAGAACCGCTAGCGTCACCAACATGTTACACCACCTCAGATGGATATCTCTGCAAAGTCGACGTAAGATCGCAAGGCTCACTATGATGTACAAAATTATTAACAACATGGTCCAGGTGGATTTTGGCAAAATACACAAATCCCAAGAATCAAAGTTGAGAGCACCAAAGGAGAGGGACAGAAGAGCACACTCAAGGCAGCTTGCTAGACTTCAGTGTTCACGGGATTACAGAATGTATTCGTTCCTCCTGCGAACCATCCCTGAGTCACAGTGAGTGGAACGAATCTTTGACTGAAGCTGTGGTTGGAGCCGCGTCTCCTGGCGTGTTCACGTCGGGAGCTCGCATACTCCACCAGTAGTAGTAGAAGTAGTTTTTTTTTGTTTTGTTTTTTTGCGTACCCCTCCTCCCCCCCCCCCCCCCCCCCCCCCCCCCCCGTGTGATAGTGTCAGAATAATCAACGTGTTGATTGTGGACACTAAACAACAAGAACAAGAACAACAGGCGATCAGTGAAGACGTGACGGAGAGAGAGAGAGAGAGAGAGAGAGAGAGAGAGAGAGAGAGAGAGAGAGAGAGAGAGAGAGAGAGATTCTTTCACTCTGGAAAATACAGTAGGTGTAAAGCTGAGCGTGAGCAACCGAAAGAGAGGGAAGAGATGATACTGGAGCTGCTGTGGCTTTCTTCTTCTTCTTCCGTAGAGCGACCACAATCAACACACTGATTCTCCTGCCGCTTTTGAAAGGGGGGTCTACCGATCAGCGCTTTAAAAAACAAAAACAAAAAAAAACAAAAAAAAAAAACCATTGCCAGCCCTGCTGCCACCAGGGCACACCAGACAGTCTCCGAGTCTCCTCTCACAAGACCCATCCTCACACATAGCCAGTCTTGCTGCCACCAAGACACACCATTTGGTCCAAAAGCAGTCCCCTCACACACATGATCCACTATTTTTCATCTCTCTTCTTAACTTAGTTTTGGTTGATGTCTACATTTTTACTCCGCCATTTCATCTCCCCTGGGCCCCCCAGAGCCAATCCCAAGAGTAACCCAGTTGAGCCCTTCCCTTCCCTCCCCTCCCTCCATCTGCCTATAGATCATTGTCGTGTCTGCTGGAGGCCCCATGCGAGTGCGTCCAGCGCAGTGTCCTTCAGGTGGTGTTTTACTCTGATCCTGAATGTGGCTACAGTCTCTGCATCCACGATGGACTGTGGGAGCTGGTCCCATTCCCTGATGGTACGTGGCAGGAACGAGAAGTGTCTGTATCTGTTGGCGCCCTGGAAGGTGATGCGCTGGAACTGCTGGTTGTGGCCTCTGCGACTGCGCTCAGGGACAGGTTTCATCTTGGTTTTGTCGACTCGAGCCAGGTCGTGGTGTATTTTATACAGCATGGCGAGTCGTGCTGCCTGTCTCCGTTGCTGCAGGTCGGCCATCCCAGCCTTTCCAACATCTGTGTCACACTGGCTGTCCTGTGATATCGGTTAGTGACGAACCTTGCTGCTCTCCTTTGGATGGCTTCTATCTGGTTTATGTTGCTCTCAAGGTAGGAGTCCCAGACTGAGCTGGCATACTCATGGAGTGGCCGCACAAATACCAGGTAGGCTTTCTCTCTGAGCCTAATGGAGGCTATCTTGAGGTTTCGGCGGAGAAATCCAAGGGTGCGTCCTGCTTTTGCCGCTATGCTCTTCACGTGTTTGTCCCATTCCATGTTTGCCTGGAGGGTGACGCCTAGATATTTTGCTGTTTGCACGGTCGCTAGGGTATGGCCATGGAGCTTGTATTCGCTTTGAATAATAATAATAATAATAAATATATTTTATTTATATAGCGCAAAATCTTGACAAAATCAAATCTAAGCGCTGAGCGTATACATGCATACATACCTACATACATATGAGCGTATACATGCATACATACATGCTTACATACATAAATCTAAGCTGAGCGTATACATGCATACATACATACATACATAAATCTAAGCGTATACATACATACATACATACATACATACGTACGCACATGCATACATAATAATTACAAGGTAGAAAGAAACTCTAGGGAGAGCTAGACAACAGAAGGTCTTCAGAGAAGTAACCCCCTTTAGACAAGTGTTTCGGCCCTGAATTCCTTACACTCTCGGGGGGCCGGGCCACATCCAGGTCATGACTCCTGGATGCCCTTCTGCTGTTGTCTATTTTTATTTTTATTTTTCCCACGCCGGGGAGCGAACCTGGGCGATTCTGCGCTTCAGAACTGCGGTACGCGGTTTTACCAATGTGCTAACGGGGCACACATCATCTGTAGGGAATTTAATCCTTATGAAGTTCACTTTTGGTTCCTCCTTGCCCAGATCCAGCTTGAGCTCCTTTCTGCTGCCTCTGCCATCGCTTTAAGGGCTCTAGTCCTCTTCTTCCCAGAAATGGCGAGTTGTTTCATGAGATCATAAGCGGAGGTGCCCACAAACCCTCTTGCCCCGACCTCTATGGCGAAGATTTTGACCCGCAGACCTGCTTTCTTCAGGGTGCTGGCAAGACCGGCGTATTTTTCGGTCTTGTAGATATGTGCTTCTTCCATTCTGCTTTCGTATGGCACAGTGAGTTCTATCAGAATCACTTGTTTCGAGGAGTCAGAGTGGAGAGCGATGTCTGGTCTCATGCCTGTCTTGCTGATGACATCTGGGTAATTTCTCCACTCTGGGAGGTCTGCTGTACACTCCCAGTCGACTGCTCCATCCAGAAGACCCTTTGGCAATGTGCTGGTTGTCATAGCACTTTCGGGCCAGACCTGTTTCCCTCCTGCTTTGTAGAACGTTGTCATAGCAATTGGTGCGTTTGGGGTCATGGTTTTTTCGCTAACCACGTCTGTGATCACTTTCAGAACTTGGTTGTGCCTCCATGTATACCTTCCTTGGGCTAGCGCTACTTTGCAAGAGCTTAGGACATGTTCCACTGTTTGTTTCTTCTGACAGAGCGGACATGCTGGGTCGTCTGATTTCCCCCATTTCACTAAGTTTGCATTCGAGGGGAGCAGGTCATATACAGATCTGAGGAGGAAGCTTATCCTTAGAGGAGCCATGTGCCACATATCGTTCCAGCTGAGACTTCTTTGGAGTGCACTGTCCCATGTTGTCCATTGCCCCTGTTGACCTTGCTGGACTGCCTTCTGCACTCTTTTGACATCTTCTTCTTCCTTCAACTCCTGTATGATCATGTCTCTTTTTTCCTTCCCTTTGGCTTTGGACCACCACTGCATTTTTGTTGCTCCCAGTCCCTGTCTGTTGGTTTGCGTGTGCCCAATTATTTCTTTGATGCTGAGGTTTCTCTTGGCATTGTTTACAGCCTCTTGGACTTTCCACTTTCTGCCAGTTCTCAGCTTTGGATGAACTGATCTCACGATATTGTCTTCCGATTCCTCCAGCATGCTCAACAGTCTTGCTTTTCCAACTTTGTATTCCTCCACTATGGATTTGAGAGGTAGCTTCAGCATTGCTTGACGACAGTAGAATGCAACATCAGTGAGACCAGGTGGGACACCGAGCCATTTTCTTGTGTATTTGTTGATTTTGGCTTCCATTGCTTCGACTGTGCTGGTGCAAATGTCATAGATTAGCAGTGGCCACAGCAGCTTTGGTATCAGCATGAACTGTAGACACCAGACTTTGTATTTGCCTGGCAGTCCGCAGTTATCTATTTTCTTCAGGCCTTCTTCTGCTGTTTGCTTGGTTTCACATCCCCTTTGTGTGTCTTTCAGGGAGTCATCATACCATCTTCCGAGACTTTTTACTGGCTCTTCTGTGACAGTGGGGATGGCTTGGTTGGCTACCATGAATTTGACTGAATCTGCCACTTTTCCTTTTCGCAGTGAGAGACTTCGGGATTTCTTAGGTTTGAACCTCATTCTTGAAGAGGCCACCAGCTCATCCAGCTGCTTTAAGATTTGGTGTGTCTCTTCCTCATCCGTGGACAAGACTGTTGTGTCATCCATGAAAGCTTTCAGAGGAGGCATTTGGTATCCATCTCCCAGATTCACTGGACCTGAATTCTTCATTGCAGCTTTCAAGATGACTTCCATTGCCAACACGAACAGTATGGGAGAGATTGCACAGCCCATTGCAATGCCCACTTCTAGGTCTATCCAGTCCGTGGTGTATTCTTTGGTAGAGAACCGCATTGAGAACCCTTGGAAATACTTCCTCAGCATTGTTCGGATGTTTTCTGGGATGTGATACATTTTAAGAGCCAGCTGGATCATATCGTGTGGAACTGATCCATATGCATTCGCCAGATCAAGCCAAACTACGTCAATGTCTCTCTTCTCTGTTCTTGCTTTTTGGATGGCATCCCAAATCAACGTGGCATGTTCCAAGCATCCAGGCATTCCTGGTATGCCTCCCTTTTGGACTGACATATCCAGATACTTGTTTTCAGTCAGGTATTTTGTCAATCTTGCTGCCATAACAGAGAAGAAGATTTTCCCCTCGACGTTCAGAAGTGATATTGGCCTGAACTGATTGATGCTGCTGGAGTTCTGCTCCTTCGGAATGTACACTCCTTCAGCTCTCATCCATTGGTCGCTGATCTTCTGGTTCCTCCATGCTGATCGAATCATCTTGTGGAGCCACTCGAGCACTTTTGAGCATTTCTTGTAGAGCAGGTATGGTATTCCGTTTGGTCCAGGTGCTGACTTGGCTCTGGCTTTCTTTACTACGTGCTTCACTTCATCCAGTGTTGGTGGTTTGTTATTGAATTTTCCTTCTGGCGCTGCAGGCCAAACCAGATTCTGGATTTCAAGTGGTGCCTCGCGCTGAGAATCGGAATATGTTTCCCTGAGATGCTGCTCTAGGGTTTCCTTGCCCACTGTGAGAGTCCCTGATTTGGGTTGTTCAAACAGCTTTCTTGCAAAGTCAAAGGGATCTTTGAAGAAACGATCTTGAGTCTTCTTCTTTTTGCTCTTTCTTCGCCTTGCTGATTCCACTTTGCTGAGAGCATTGTGTTTGGCCTTCAGATCTTTCCAGAGTTCCAGGAGCCCTTGCTTCTCGAATTCTGAGGCAGTTTTCATTCGCTTTTTAAGCTTCCTTTTCTCCCTCCGGATGCTCTCCATCTGTTGCTGTCTTCTGGATTTCTGGGGAGGCGTTTTTGTCTTTGGCTGCTTCACTCCATAAGTGTCCCTGCAGATAGAGTATATGATGTCTCCGTATGTGTCAAGTTTGTGTTCCAGCGTACTGTTCCCTATTAGCGCATTCAGCTTAAGGACAAGTTCCTCATCTAATTTCTCCCATTGTTCTTTTGCACCGGCAGACGGCAAATTGAGTTTTCCACGTTTGGCGTTAAGAGCTTGTGCAAAATCCGCATCAGAACCGTCAGCGCAAATCTCGACAAAATCAAATCCAAGCGCCGAAAAGAACACACACGCACGCACGCACGCACGCACGCACACACACACACACACACACACACACACACACACACACACACACACACACACACACACACACACACACACACACACACACATGCATGGCCACAAATGGGGAGAAAAGAATAAAAGCAATAAAAGCAAGAATAAAACCAATGGAAAACCACAGAGAGCACATCATATACAATTATATATTAAAACAAAGTGATTCCCCTCCGAGCGGAGACAGGCTGCAGAGGGGGGTTGAGTGAGGTTAGGATTTTATGCAGAGGAGAAAAGGTGAGTTTTGAGAGCGGACTTGAAGGAGGCAAAAGTAGGTTGCTGACGGACTGAGAGAGGAAGTTTGTTCCAGGAGAGTGGACCAGAAACAGAGAAGGCTTGTGGACCATAGGTATTGAGCTTAGTGCGTGGAAAGCGAAAAGTCAGAGGATCGGAGGCAGAGCGGAGGGTACGTGAGGGAACATAGATCTCAAGTAGGCTTGACAGGTAATCGGGGGCTGCGTTATTGAGGCTTTTGTAGCACATGGTGTCTAGTTTGTACTGTATGCGCTTTGATACAGGGAGCCAGTGAAGTTGTGCCAGGAGAGGAGATATGTGGTCAGCTTTTTTCTTTTTGAGTACAAGGCGTACAGCATTGTTTTGAATGCGCTGTAGGATGTGAATGGTGGAGGCAGGAAGACCAGACAGGAGTGAATTGCAATAGTCAATGCGAGACATTATGAAGGAGAGAACGAGTTTTGCAGTTGTTTCGACAGAGAGATACTTCCTGATCAGGCTTATACGATGGAGATGATAGTAGCAAGATCTGGCAGTTTGAGAAACAAAGTTGTTCATGGACAGGGTAGAGTCAATGCAGACACCAAGGTTTTTAGCTGAATCAGAAATTGGGACTGATGTGTTACATAATGGGAGAGAAAGAGGAGGCAGCTGGGAAAGTTTCTGACGGGTGCCAATGAGGATAGCTTCTGTCTTGTCGTCATTAAGCTGAATGGGGTTTTCATTTCTTGTGACCGGGAGCGTAATGCATTTGTCAGGGTGGAATACCATGTCCCATTTCTTTTCCCAAACCTCGAGGTTTTGCAGGTCTTGCTGGAGCTGTTGTACATCGGCATTTGCTGTTATTGTGGAGTAGATTGCAGTATCATCAACAAAGATTCTTACTTTCGAGCTCAAGTTTTTTGGCAGGTCGTTTATGTAGGCCAAGAACAGACATGGTCCCAACACTGAGCCCTGTGGTACTCCAAACTTGACGTTGGAAAACTCGGCTTTCTCTCCGTCAACAACAACTGCTTGGCGTCTGTTGTTTAGGAAGTTCATGATCCATCTATGGATGTTGCCTTTGATGCCATAGTCGTAGAGTTTGTGGAGCAGAAGACTGTGGTTTACCTTATCAAATGCTTTCGTGAAATCAAGGATAAGTATGTCAGTCTGAAGCTTTGACATTCGAAAACATTCCCGGACTTCGATCATGGCCTTCGCGAAAAGAGAAAGCGAAGGCCACGCTTCGATTGCCTTGCCGCGTCAAACTGGAACTGAAACTGTCGCCTCGATACCAATGTAGACAGTTTCCGAAAATTGCCAATTCTCAATTGGATTGGTACTGAGAGTGCGTAATGGCGAAGCCACCCGCAATTTTGACGTGCGTATGTAAAACTTTTGTAACTGTGAGATTATAGGCATACTTTCATTCTAATATTGTGGTATAGTGATGAAGCAATTGCAGGTGTCATGCAGAGTATCAGTTGTAATTCTTGACAGGTTTTATGGTGGAAAAAACATTTTGATTAGGCCTACGTTGTAACGTTAATTTCAGTTTGGTGCAAGCCAAGGTGATGATTTATGAAGGTTCACTACAGAGATACTCTGTAGGGGTAGGCTAGGGCTAGGCTATCAGCCTAGTCATCATCATCATCATGATCATGTGTCTTGCCGCATGGCGTTGGCGATCATGGCCTTCCATACGAATCTATCTTTTGTCGCTGCAAGAATATAGACTATCTCTCACACCCTTTCTCAGTCTCTGTCTTCATCCACTCCGCAAGCCTGTCCAATAAAAAAATAAATTCTTCCTTGGTCAACCTGGTGCTGTTTTCACCCCACCAGTATACCTATTCATTGACATTGTGACATGTGCTCTAACTGCTCTTGCCTCATAAAATGTCTTATTTATAAATGTTTCTTGTCTTTTCCTGGTCTTCTTCATTAAAGTTCTTTTTGTGTTTGCCTCTTTGAAGTCTTTCAAGAATGTCTCCTTTGTTTTCTTTGCTGTTCACAGAACTCGTTAAAATTCATCTTAGAAACCACATTTCAGATGCCTCAGTCGTGTTCTGATTTTGTATGTTGTCAACGCTTCACATCCGTACAACAGTATTGGTTCTGTATTTATAACACTCTCTCTTTTTGATGTTAATTGATAGGCATTTGTTGGTAAGTACGTGCTTCATTTTCTTGAGTGCTGTTTTAGTTTGGCCAAATTTGCTGGATGTTTCTAATGTGCATTTGCTTTCTGGTAAGATAGCTGTTCCCAAATATTTTTGAATTTAAACTGATCAGCTTGTCTCAGTGTTGTGCCATTTGTTGTTATTTTACATGAGTCATGAGGTTTTTATTTAAAAAAAAAATTTTTTTTTTACTGATTGCCAACACCATGATTTCAGTCATCTTGCTATTCAGTTCTAGCTCTTTATGTCTGCTTTCTGTTTGTATTATATTCATGAGATTTTCGATCTTTTTTATTTTTTGGCAATTAAAACAGTGTCATTTGCATAATGAAGATTGTTTATAATGATTACTTTTCCTGCAACCTTTATCCTGGGGCATTCTATGTTTCTCACGATGGTTTGGTTACAAAGGGAAAACAAGTCTGGTGACAAAACACATCCCTGCCTAGCCGCTCTTTTTTGATATTTTGAAAAGAACCTACATCTTCTATTCTCATTGCTGCTGTCTGTTCCCAATACATATTCCTTATGATTCTTAGATCTTTTCCATCAATATTGAGCTTTTCCAGTTGGTTGATAATTCTTCATGTCTCACCTGATCAGATGCCTTGAAGTTTATATATCAGTAAACATAAATTAAAATTTTATATAAATCCTTCATTCACTTCAGTTGATTTTCCTTATTCAACTCAATTCATCTGTCTATGAGAGTTTTTATGATATAGATAGCATGAATAGTTTCTCTCCCTTCAGCAAGTCCACATTGTTCTTGTACTATTTCTGTTTTCATTCTGATCGTTTTCCTTATGATTATTCTTACCAGAATCTTTGTTACATTACTCATCAAGCTGATTGTAAAATGGAGTTTGCATTCTTTAGCCCCTGCTTCTTTGGAAGTGCAACAAAAATTTATTTTAAAAAATGACGTATCTTAGTTTAGGGGTTTTTCTGGAGTCATACATTTATTTATGAGGACTGTTACTTTTTCAGTACCAAATTCATCTAGAGCCTTGGTCATTTCTTTGATAATGTTGCCTGTTCTTGGGGCTTTACCTGGGACTTGATCAACATCAAATTGAATGCATAAAGCCCTCATACTTCTACATCGGCAAATAGTGGGCACAGGAAGAAGAAAATTGCCGAGCAAAATCTGCTTTAACTTAGTACATAACTGTTCATTGTGAAATTTCCATTGTGTGTAAGAATCATCGATTTAGCACTAACTCGAGTAAAACCCATGAAGTAAAAATAACTGATTCTAGGTACCGGCAGCCAAAAATTACACTTCTGAAAAGGTTATTAACAGTAACACTTATATAAAAATTTCTGAAAAGTACAAGAAAAAATGAGCACAATGCAAAAAAAAAGTAAGTCTCTAGCAGTATTAGGTCCAGAGATAACGCACTTTGAAAACGGCAGTTTACGTATGTTTTCGCCAATTGTGAAATGTAGCAAGTTTGCAGGAACCTAAATTTTCCAGAAGTCTTCAGACAGAGAATGTCATTCCTGATTTTAATTCTTAATAACATAAACTACATAAAAAAGCAAGCATACAAGCAGATCTGTTCATACATTTACACAGCAGTGCTGCAGACTTCATAAATATACCATTTTGTCAATGTTCGAAATTGCATGACAAGCCATTTTTGCACCCCATTACACAAAAATAACAAGGCAGAATTGGCTAGAGTTCACTTTTTCTCAGAAACAATGTTATTGTATGAAACTTAAATTTTTTGGGGCAGCGTAAAGTGACAAAGTCATGAGTTATACTTATATGGCTCCAAAAATAGCAAAATATCTCATTTGAACGATGGAAAAAGCACAGTTCACGTACCAGACCAAATTAAAACGCACATATTTCGCTTATTTTTTGATGGATTTCCTTGAAATTTTGCATGTGAATCAAATAAACAGAAAGCTACCAGTAAAGTATTTTCAAGCTTAGTTATATTCAAGATATAAGATATTTTGTATGCATTTGCACCCAAATAATGTGAGGGCCCATGTGTCGGGCCAACTTAAAACAGACATAACTCACATTATGTCTTGATGGAATCTCCTGAAATTTTGCATGTGAATCAAATAAAAGCTACAGCTTCACTCTTCACAGGCAAAATGAGATTTTAAGATTTTGTATGCATGTACTGATTTTGTCTGAAACAGTGTGATCCACAGATGACTTTGTATCATACTAGCACAGAAAGACAAGAGGTTGTATCATACTAGCACAGAAAGACAAGAGGTTGTATCATACTAGCACAGAAAGACAAGAGGTTGTATCATACTAGCACAGAAAGACAAGAGGTTGTATCATACTAGCACAGAAAGAAATCCTTCTCAATAACATAATGAAACTGAAATGTGTAACAGCAGAAGATACATGCCTGGCAATGCAGTATATGACTTACAGCCATTTCTATGCTCATTCCTAATCTAATGTTTATCAATAAGTTATTTTCATGTTATTTGGCAGTACACATGCATCTTCCCATATCCACAGACAAAGAAATTTTTAATGTCTGGTCTGTCTTCTGAAAATCTCTCCGCTTTTTAAAACTGTCTCAATTTTGTCTTCAGATTTAGCTCCTGAGGTGATGATTAATCAGTTTTAACTGTAGAAGTAGTTTCAAGCTTATTAGTGAGTGTCTGCTGTTGAAGTTTTGGTGGCAGTGATGGTTAATTTCATCCACAAAAAATCATCATTGCCTTGAAAACAAATAGAAATAAAATTAAAATGTTTTCTCAAGTGTTTTCTTTAATTAGTGCCAGCTATTACTTTTGAGAGTAAAGTATTCTTATATTTTGCCATTAGAAAGGCTCATTGGACTTTGTGGAGCTATGTGTCCGTGTTTGCCTGATGCTATTTAGTGTTTTGATAATGTGTGCGTACCTGCGTGCATGCGTGCGCGCGTGTGTGACTGTGCAAAACCGTTATTTGCTGTTTCTTTGTGATGATAACAGTTGTCGAATCTGATCTGATAGACGACATGCACTCGCCGACCAACTTCCGGTTTGAATTTCTGGCTGAGTACTAGCACAAATATTATGATTTCGATGTATTAAAAACAAAATTCCATCGTATTCATTAAATACTAGCAATATAAACACCTTTGGAAAGCAGTCGCTTCACACAGTTTTACTTCTACTAGTTCCAGGTCACTTAAAAAAAATCTGTTGGCGATAAAACATCAAACCGGAGATCGTACTTTCTATTATTTGCTTATGCCGCGGATTTCTTTTAAAATCTTTCAAAATAAAGTGAAACATTAAAAACAATTCACTGAATCAAACTTCTAAGTCAATTTTAATGAAAAATCAGTCGATGTTTACAACATTTGTCCTTCAGCTTGACGATCACAGGTAGAAATTCGTTGACTGGACTTTCAGTGATCTCTTCGAAGGCCCCCATGATTCGAGGTTCCCGTACGCTAAACTGACAGATCACGGTTACTCACCGCAGACATCCTCACGTACACCCTGAAAACGTCACATATCACAGTTCCGTACACTGTTGGATTCAGCAAAAAATAAGCTATTTGCGCATCCACGGGAACGATCTAATTTTATTAAGGAGGTCCTCAGATAATCTTCTTCAAAGTTTGCCAATATTTCAACCTTTAGTAGACTAACAAACTAAAAATTTTATAAAATAAATATTATACGGGAATGAAGGACAAGGTTTCGACCTGTCAACTGTACTAATTTGCATGAAGGTAGTCCTGTGTGACTTGTATATTTTAAGTTGCCGTTAACCGGTCACCCAAGCACTGCCGTGAACCAGTCGCCATTACGTGACACGTAGTGAAACTTCGTCGGTCGGTGTGGGTTTTTTTTTTTGCGCAGATTTTCGTATGGGTGCATTTATAACAAAAACAAACAGCACAGATCGATAGAGGAAAGAACAATCTTTATCTTCATGATAACTTTGTCATTCATGTTCAACTGCAAGAATATTTGACTGATAAACATGTGCAATTTTTCCACTGACTGACACAATTCCCGCATTGCTAAAGAGAGGCTGCCAGTACCTATTTAAAGTGTGAGTGTGTGTGAGGGAGAGAAAGAGACAGAGTATGAAACCATTAAAAGAGAGAGAGAGAGAGAGAGAGAGAGAGAGAGAGAGAGAGAGAGAGAGAGAGAGAGAGAGAGAGAGTATACATATGTGTGTGTGTAGCAAATGCGTAACACAGTGAGAAATGTTGGCCCTGGTGAGACTTTTGGCAGTTTTATACACAAAGATGGTTATTTTGCTGCTTTTTAAAAAAACTTTTTTTGTTTTCACTGGATCACCAGCCACACCTATCTGTTGGCTAGGTCTGGAGTAGTACTGAACTATGTATCTGTTGGCTTTTGTTGACTGGTTGATGTGTGTGTGTGTGTGTGTGTGTGTGTGTGTGTGTGTTGTGTGTGTGTGTGTGTGTGTGTGTGCGTGTGTTGTTTTATTTTTAATTTTATTTTTTGTTTTCAAAATTTTCTATTTGTTGTTGTATAAGTATTATGTCTCTTTAGTGTGTGTGTGTGTGTGTGTGTGTGTTGGTGTGTGTGTGTGTGTGTGTGTGTGTGTGTGTGTGTGTGTGTGTGTGTTCTTGACTTCAGTAGTTCAGTATGAAGGGAAAACACTTTGAAAACATTTAATCCACTTAGTTTAATATAAATTTATGTTCCGAGAGACAAGTGAAGACAATGCAAGAAAAATCGTCAAGTAACGTCTATGCCTTCTAAACTAGTTTCTTTGATGGAATCATCCAATGAAGTGATGCATCAAATTTCCTCTTGTCTCTCGAATGTCCTTGCCAACAGCACACACATTCCCTTCCCCTCCCCATCCCTTGATCTCGATAATACATGTTGCATTATGTTTTTCTGATTTCCGTACTCAATTGGAAGCTTCTAACTGTTCGGCCAAAACTGACAGATTGGGCGATAGATCGCTGATCTGTAAACACTCGATTGTATCGTACTGACTCTCTTCACTCACAGCTCTGCGGGAAGCGAGAGTTGCCTTTCCCTAGATAGCCTCGTTTTGCGTGTACTTTGGCAGACTCAATCATTGCAGACGAAATCAGTCAGCAGATTGGAAAGTTTGAAAAATCGAAATAAATTATAACTGCAGTGGTCAGAATTGTCACTCGCCCAACGGACTAGTAGTTTTTGATTTTGACTCGCCTGACAGGTTTTTTACTCACCTCGGGTGAGTGGATTTCGCCAGCCCTGGTATGTTATTAAGAAAAGAATAAGCTACCTATGTGACCGTCCACTGTGGAAATTGGAATGACTCTCCTTATGCTGTTTGGCCACTTAGAGATTTATCTCTACTTACATGCGCTTTGCAGTGGTGAAAACTGTTTCAAAATAGGATACATGAATGCCTTATGACCTAGGCCCTACATGGTTTTGAAGATAACGTCTGGTCAAGCCATGTTTTGAGAAAATAAAGGATAAACTTGACAAAAATTCAAACTGATCAGTGCATTCTTCTCAGGCTTTGCATGCTTATTAGCCAGTATGCAGAGCTGCCAACCCTCCCGGATTTCCCGGGAATTTCCCGGATTTGAAAAATGATCCCGGAATCCCGGATCTGTCAAAAAAATCCCGGATTTTGAAAGTCTAGTGGAAAAACTTCTATTTCATGCTTTTAAATATGCCAGGAGAACCCATTTTTGTACTTTGAATTGGTGAAAAATCAATAGCTGACCCCCACAAGGGGCTCTGCCCCATGACCCCGCCAGGGGGACCTAAGCGCCCTCCCTGGACCCCCCCGGCTGATGATTCCTGTTTTTTGAACTTCAAAGGTTGGTAGCTATGAGTATGTGGATAACGATGTCTCCTTGATTTATTTCAATACATCTGTGGAAAACATTATTTTATTAGACACACTATGCTGTGTCTTACTGAAACAGCAGCTGGCAGTGCTTGGCTTTCCTGCCCATATCACTATTTGTTTGCCTGATATGGAATTTGCAAATCCCTAAGCGCATAGTGCATGTCGCGTAACTTCCTCCACTTTTGTGCCAGCCATTGTCGAAAAAGTTCCTTCCTGACACATCACAACCCTGGTGCTGGTAAGGCAAATATACTCATAGTCAAACTGACCGTGTAGTGCTGGTGAAGTTTTGCAAAATTCTTCCAGCTTTCACTGTATGTTCTATCAGAAACAACCATTGCTGCTGCTTAGTAGAAGGTTTTAGCTAAGGGACAGTCTTAGTTTTGTTGGTATAGTTTTGCAGTTAATGGTCTAAATGATAATTGAACAAAGTGAACCCCTGACCAGGAAATTCCAATAGCGTAGGTTAGGTCTGGCACTTCCTTCCTTGATAAAATGTCTGCTTGGAGAAATAATGTGTCTCTTTATGAAGTATTAGAAATTATCTGCATTGACCTCTGTATGTGTCGCGTGTACATGCGCGTGTGTGCACGCACGTGTGTGTGTGTGTGTGTGTGTGTGTGTGTGTGTGTGTGTGTGTGTGTGTGTGTGTGTGTGTGTGTGTGTGTGTGTGTGTGTGTGTGTGTGTGTGTGTGTGTGTGTGTGTGTGTGTGTGTGTGTGTGTATTCCTGTATTTATGTTAGTGTGCATATGTATGTGTGAATGTGTATGTTGGTGTGAGTTGTTTGTGTATTAACCCTTTGACTACCGCACCTTATCCACCAACTGCAAAAACAACCCTTTGTTTGACTCCCTCACCCTATCCACCAGTTTCCTGCAGGAAGCTGTGGATAGGGCAAAGGAGTCAGAGGGTTAAGTTTTTGCTTTGCTAGTATGGTTGACAGTGCAGGATGCTGGTGGATGGGATGCAGGAGTCGAAGGGTTAATGTGTATCAAGGTTTAAACGTTCCACATCTGGGCGGAATTCCGCAATTTTAGTTTGTCAAAAAACAACAACAAAAAAACAACAAAAACCCCGAAAGGAGCAAGGCATCCGTGATCGGCTTGCAAGCGTTCATAGCAACGGCACGCAAGTTATGGTCTCCGGACCCCCCTAGTTTCAGTGTTTTTTTCCTCCTCCTGTTTTAAGCCCTGGTGTATACATATGTGTGTGATAGTGTGTGTGTGTGTAAGAGAGAGAGGGGGGTAGAGAGAGAGAGAGAGAGACAGAGAGAGAGAGAGAGCATGAGCAATAATGATGAATATGGAGATTTAAGAGGTATCTGGAGACATCTGCACAGTTATGTGAACATGCTTCTGGTTTATGCTTTGTCACCCATGTTATTTTGGTTATAACAATGCATAATAGATTTGAAAACAGTCTGGCCTGTAAAAATCACATTTTTAATTTTCTAATACTGTCAGATACTTTACCTGTAAAAACATGTGGTGAAAATGGCGCCATTGGCAGGGAAGTCAACATACGCCAACAGCTCAGTCGCTGAGAGCTTCCCTTGTTGAGCCGGGGCCATCATGAAAGAATTAGATTTTTTCCGACAGCCGCTTTTTCTTGTCTTCACATCTGTTTCAACTGAATGTTTTTTCTTTTTTCACTTTTGTCTGTTTTATCTGGTTAGTTGTTTTTCTGCTTGGTCAGCTATCTATAATGTCCTCCGCCAAGGAAAGGGTACTCCTGAAAGTTGAGTGACCGTGCTAAGGAGCGCAAGTGCTGAACCCAACCAACTGCAGCCAGTTATTCCTGCTACTAGATCATCAGGGTTGGGCCTTCACCTCTCCCTTTTTCTTGTTTGTCCATTGTTCTCTATTCCTCTTCCTTTCCTCCACAGCTGAACTACAATGGGATGTGCAAACTTAGGTTCGATATTATTGTTGACTAGCTCTAGCTTGTTATAGGCTGAGGACTACTGCTTCTGTGATTCCTTCTTCAGGGTTTCACTATTGTACTCTCACTCATCTTTTTTGGGTGAAGGCGCAATTACATACAGTGAGGGAATGCAGACTGCCTTCTCTTTTCAGGATGTGCAGTCTGCTGTCAAAGCAGACCTGTACTACTGTTGGCCCAGTGGCAGTAATCCTGTTTAGTCCATCAGTTGGTGCAAGGATTGTTTTCCTTGCATCATCAAGTCCTCTCTTTATAAATGAATTTTGCTATGGTGCTTGTTTTAGTGCCAATTTTCAAGACTCCCAGGACTGTTTCAGGGACCTCTTCCAGCAAAGTTCTGGGCCAGGAGGACACTTTCTGTAAGGACTGCCCTTAGGCATGCTTTTGCAGCATTTGCTGGCTGGGGGTTCTTATGCACCCCCCTCCCCCGTTTGTGTTTCCAGGATCCCCTTCTCCTTGGGGGCAGGAACACCCACATTGCTGCACAGACCTCCTAGCCTCTTCAGGCTTGGTTTGAGCCTTAGTCCGCAGGGCTAGCTGCCTTCAGGCTTTTTTTTTATAGGCTTCAGGTCTTTCCCTGCCACTAGTGCTAGGTTTCAGCCTACTTGAGGACCATTGCAAATCTTCATGGACATCCCTGGGCTCTTCAGGAGGCCAGACTTCAAGAGTTATAACAAGGAGCACTCCAGAGAACCTTCAGCATGGTCTTTCAGTGACACCTCACCTGAAGTCTTCTTGAGAACCGTGTCTCAACTACTGCATCCCATGTGGCAGATTCCCACCTGTGTCTGTGGCTGAGGCCACTTTAGGTGCTTCTGCCCAGACCTCATCACATTGGCCCATCTTGAGGGATTCAGTGATGGGGTACCCAGTGTTTTCTGTCATGTTCAGGAGCAAGTCTGCAACTCTTCTCAACCCTCTAAGATGTCCCCGGGTATTGTTCCAGACTTTCCTGCTGCACTTCAAAAGGCAAAGTTTCTGAGGGTTGAGATGCTTCGATCAAGGTCTCTTTCTCTGTTACATGAGGCGATCCCTAAGTCTGCCTTCTCTCTGTCCCCCTCTGTTACATGAGGCAATCCCCAAGTCTTCCCTCTCCCTGTCCCCTTCTGTTACATTAGGCAATCCCCAAGTCTTCCCTGTCCCCTTCTGTTACATGAGGCAATCCCCAAGTCTTCCCTCTCCTCCTCTGTTACATATGCGGCAATCCCCAAGTCTGCCTTCTCTCTGTCCCCCTCTGTTACACGAGGCAATCCCCAAGTCTGCCTTCTCTCTGTCCTCCTCTGTTACACGAGGCAATCCCCAAGTCTTCCCTGTCCTCCTCTGTTACATGAGGCAATCCCCAAGTCTGCCTTCTCCCTGTCCTCTGTTACATGAGGCAATCCCCAAGTCTTCCCTTCCTTCTCTGTTACATGAGGCAATCCCCAAGTCTGCCTTCTCTCTGTCCCCCTCTGTTACATGAGGCAATCCCCAAGTCTGCCTTCGCCCTCTCCCCGTCTATTACGTGAGGCAGTCCCCAAGTCTGCCTTCTCCCTGCCCCCCTCTGTTAATGAGACAATCCCCAAGTCTTCCCTCTCCCTCTCCACCTCTGTTACATGAGGCAATCCCCAAGTCTGCCTTCTCCCTGTCCTCCTGTTACATGAGGCAATCCCCAAGTCTGCCTTCTCCCTCTCCTCCTCTGTTACATGAGGCAATCCCCAAGTCTTCCCTCTCCCTCTCCTCTGTTACATGAGGCAATCCCCAAGTCTGCCTTCTCCCTCTGTTACATAAGGCAATCCCCAAGTCTGCCTTCTCCCTCTCCTCCTCTGTTACATGAGGCAATCCCCAAGTCTTCCCTCTCCCTCTCCTCTGTTACATGAGGCAATCCCCAAGTCTGTCTTCTCCCTCTGTTACATGAGGCAATCCCCAAGTCTGCCTTCTCCCTCTGTTACATAAGGCAATCCCCGAGTCTTCCCTCTTCTTCTCCTCTGTTACATGAGGCAATCCCCAAGTCTGCCTTCTCCATGTCCTCCTGTTACATGAGGCAATCCCCAAGTCTGCCTTCTCTCTGTCCCCGTCTGTTACATGAGGCAATCCCCAAGTCTTCCCTGTCCTCTGTTACATAGGCAATCCCCAAGTCTTCCCTCTCCCTCTCCTCCTCTGTTACATGAGGCAATCCCCAAGTCTGCCTTTTCCCTCTGTTACATAAGGCAATCCCCAAGTCTTCCCTCTTCTTCTCCTCTGTTACATGAGGCAATCCCCAAGTCTGCCTTCTCCCTGTCCTCCTCTGTTACATGAGGCAATCCCCAAATCTGCCTTCTCCCTGTTCCCCTCTGTTACATGAGGCAGTCCCCAAGTCTTCCCTCTCCTCCTCTGTTACATGAGGCAATCCCCAAGTCTTCCTTCTCCTCTGTTTGTGAGGCAATCCCCAAGTCTTCCCTTTCCCCTCTGTTACATGAGGCAATCCCCAAGTCTTCCTTCTCCTCCTCTGTTACATTAGGCAATCCTCAAGTCTTCCCTCTCCCCCTCTATTATGTGAGGCAATCCCCAAGTCTTCCTTCTCCTCCTCTGTTCATCATCATCATCAGGTGCCCTGCTGTATGGCGTTGGCGATCATTGACTTCCATCTGTCTCTATCACTCGTTGCCCCAAGCATCTCCCCCATCCTCCTCGTCCCCAGCCACTCTGCAAGTCCGTCCAGCATTTTCTCCCTGGGTCTACCTGGTGCTCTATTTCCCTCCAGCTATCCCGTTGTGACCAGGTGCTCCAAATCCCCCCTCCTCATAAAATGGCCTATAAATGTTGCCTGTCTTTTCCTAATCTTCCTTATGAGTGATCTACTTGTGTCTGCCTCCATCAAGACTGTCTCGTTTGTTTTCTTTGCTGTCCATGGAATTCTCAACATTCTTCTTAGAAACCACATCTCGGCTGCTTCAATCTTGTTCTGGCTTTGCTTGTTGACTGTCTATGCCTCACATCTGTACAACAGTATTGGTTCTATATAACATTCAAGGACTCTCTTCCTGATGCTAATTGATAGGCATTTGCTGGTAAGAATGTTTGTCATCTTCTTGAATGCTGTTTTGGCTTGGCCGATTCTGCCGGCTATTTCTGATGTGCATCTGCCGTCTGATGAAATGATCGTTCCCAGGTATTTGAATTTATTAACCTGTGTCAAGGTTGTGCCATTTGCTGTTATTTTGCATGAGGGGATTTCATGTTTTTTACTGATCACCATGACTTCAGTCTTCCTGCTGTTTAGTTCCAGCCCCTTACCTTTGCTTTCTATTTCTAGTATATTCACAAGGTTTTGTAGGCCCCTTTCATTTTCTGCAATTAGCACGGTGTCATCTGCGTATTGAATGTTGTTTATCATTTTCCCTCCAACCTTTAATCCAGAGTCTTCTAGGTTTCTCATGATGTTTTCGCTGTAAAGTGAAAACAGATCTGGTGACAAAACACAACCCTGTTTGACTCCTCTTTTGATGTTTTGGAAAGAGCTTACATTGTTTTCTATTCTCATTGCAGCTGTTTGTTCCCAGTACATATTTCTGATTATTCGTAGATCTTTTCCATCAACATTGAGTCTGTCCAGTTGGTTGATCAATTCATCATGTCTTACCCAATCGAAAACCTTGGTGTAGTCAACAAAGCATAAATACAAATCCTTATTCATCTCAATTGACCTCTCTATGATAGTTCTTAGGATGTATATATGGCATTAATAGTTCCTTTCCCTTCCACAAATCCACATTGTCGTTCTGCTATTTCTCTTTTGATTGTATTCCTTCAAACCTTGTCCTCATCATGATTATTCTTAACAGGATTTTTGTTACATGACACATCAGGCTGATTGTGCGATGGAGTTCGCATTCTATAGTCCCTGTCTTCTTTGGAAGTGCAATGAAAATTGATTGTGACATATCTTTGGGGATTTTTCCAGTGTTGTAAATTTCATTTAGGAGGACTTATTTTTTCTATGCCAAATTCCTCCAGGGCTTCAATCATCTTGTAGCAATGTTGTCTGGTCCTGGGGCTTTTCCTGGTTTCGTGTTTTTCAGTGCCGCTCTAACTTCATCTTTCATTATGGGTGGTCCTTCAAAATTCTTTTTTTAATGCGTTCTTCGTTTCTGTCATCCTCAAAAAGGTCTTTAATGTACTCTCCCCATCTGTCTAATATTTGATGTGCATGTATTTTTTCTGTGGACAATTTCTTCAGTTCATCTGTACATACCCTGAGGATCCGTTTTGTGTCGGTTTTCCATTTTTTTGCACTTTGTTTTCAGCCAAACTTCCTTAGCTTCATTGCACCTATTCCTGATCTCCTTGTTTATCTTCCTGTAGATCTCCTCGTTTCTCTTTGCCTTCCTCTTTTCCTTCATCAAGCCCAAAATTTCATTAGTCATCCAGCTCTTTTTTGCTTTTCTATCTGCCTTAGGGATTTCTTCACAAGCTTCATTTATCGAATTTCTCAACTTTGTCCATTGTTCCTCACTGTCACCAACGTCTTCCAGAGCACTGAATTTGTTTTGAACATGTACATTAAATGTTTTTCGTATCATTTCATCTGTCTTTAAGAATCCAAGGTTTAGTTTGATGTTGTTTTTGGTCAGTTTCCTTTTCCTCAATTTCAGTCTAAATCTTCCCACTACAGGATTGTGATCACTGTTGCAGTCTGCGCCTGATGTTGATATCAGATGGTTTGCCTCCCAACTTGACCAGCAAAACTCTGTCGGACACAGCCCAGTATCCCTTAACTGCTCTTGATTTGTCTTTGTCCATCATGATGCCTACTCCTCTTTCATGTGAGTTACCACCAGAGTATATCATTGTGTATTCTCCTGATGTTATCATGCCTGCCCCCTTCCATCTCACTTCCCCTAGTCCTAAAATACCAATGTTAAGCCTTTCCATCTCTGTTTTGATATTTTCTAATTTACCCTTCTGCACTAGTGTTCTTATATTCCATGTTGCAACTTTGTTGTTTTTAAACCTGAGTTTAGGGGGTTTGGTCGCAGTAACTTGCTGACGGTCTGGTGTCACCTTGGCCGCATGATGGTCCCTACCGGACAAAGCTGCTCCACAGGAGCACCTATTTACTTCGTTGTCTTCTTTCATTTTTCTGTTTCTGTTCATGAACATGTGTGCAAATAATCTACAAAGGTATAATAGAAAGCATAAAGTAGGCCTACATTCATAATCAGACACATTTGTAAAAAAAAAAAGAAAAAGAAAAAGACATAACACAGGCAGCTTGATTATAAGAAACTTGACTTAATTATGCTTTCAATATCAGGGCTGGCTAAATCCACTCGCCCGGTCACCCGAGGTGAGTAAAAAACCTGTCAGGCGAGTCAAAATGAAAAACTGCTAGTCTGTTGGGCGAGTGACAATTCTGACCCCTGCAGTTATAATTTATTTCGATTTTTCAAACTTTCCGATCTGCCGACTGATTTCGTCTGCAATGATTGAGTCTGCCAACGTACTCGCGAAAACGAGGCTATCTAGGGAAAGGCAACTCTTGCTTCCCGCAGTTGTGTGAGTGAAGAGAGTCAGTGTGATACGATCGAGTGTTTACAGATCAGTGATCTTTCGCCCAATCTGTCAGTTTTGGTCGAACAGTTAGAAGCTTCCAGTTGAGTACGGAAACCAGAAAAAATAACGCAACATGTATTATCGAGATCAAGGGACGGGGGGAGGGGAAGAGAATGTGTGTGCTGTTGGCAAGGGAATTCGAGAGACAAGAGGAAATTCGATGCATCACTTAATTGGATGATTCCATCAAAGAAATTAGTTTAGAAGGCATGGATGCTAGTACTAGTTGAAGATTTTTCTTGCATTGTCTTCACTTGTCTCTCAGAACATAAATTTGTATTAAAGTGGATTAAATGTTTTCAAAGTGTTTTCCCTTCATACTGAACTACTGAAGTCAAGAACACACACACACACACACACACACACACACACACACACACACACACACACACACACACTCACACACACATACACACACACAACACACACACACACACACACACACACACACACACACACACACTAAAGAGACATAATACTTATACAACAATGATTAGAAAATTTTGAAAACAAAAAATAAAATTAAAAATAAAACAAAACAACACACACACACACACACACACACACACACACACACACACACACACACACACACACACACACATAGAGACACAGACACACACACACACACACACACACACACCACACACACACACACACACACACACACATCAACCAGTCAACAAAAGCCAATAGATACATAGTTCAGTACCACTACAGACCTAGCCAACAGATAGGTGTGGCTGGTGATCCAGTGAAACAAAAAAAGTTTTTTTAAAAAGCAGCAAAATAACCATCTTTGTGTATGAAACTGCCAACTGTTCTGCTACTGTGCTAGAGTTGTTTTTAATGAACATACTTACCAAGTCTCACAAATGCCAACATTTCTCACTGTGTTACGCGTGTGCTACACACACATATATGTATACTCTCTGTGTGTCTTTTAATGGTTTCTTTTAATGGTTTTATACTCTTGTCTCTTTCTCTCCCTCACACACACTCACACTTTAAAAGTAAATGATTGACATTCTGAAAGGGAAAAAATATTGCAGGATGACGATGAAGTAATTTGCAAGCAAAACGTAACAAATGATCAGTTGGATTAAAATAAACTAAAGAATTCTCTCAAACCTACACAGAGAATCCATGTAAACTTTGAGATCAGTCAGCTGCCTTTTACATGTTCGTGTTATCACTAGGTTTTCCACCATTCACCCCCCCTCCCCCACTGATGAAAGTCTCCAGAAGAAAGTTTGACCACCTTTATTGTAACAATAGCCTATTCTGCTGAACATTTTTGGTCATCATCACAAAGAGAATTTCACTATTTTTCGGAGCAACATGTCGGGCTAGTGAAAATATCTGTGGGCTAGTAGATCTTAAAATCCACTAGCCCGGCTGGCTAGTAGAAAATTCTAATCTTCTCCAGGCCTGAATATACTTAACACCCATTAGACTTTCAACACCCATTAATACCTAGGCCTATTATAACAGTCATTCAGCAGCAATTAATTGAATGTAGAGAAAAGTGTACAACTGCCTTGCTTAGTGTGGTGCCATGTTTGTTTTAGTTTACCAGTTTTGTTAGATTACCTCAACAGAAGATGCTTGACAACTGCATTAATACCGATTTAGATGATTTTTTTTTACCTTCTTGCAGACATGATGGCAGAAGACGAGCATCAAAGCAGGAATTGTTTTCCACTTTCTACACTGGAAGACCCTAATAACAGCATTCCACCTATGTCTGCAGTGAACTCAGAGTCGCCTGGAACAGTCGGACAACTAGATACTGGAAGGCAGAAAAAGAGACAGATGGAAAGTCAGCAAAAACAGAAAGGAAATGAAGGGGAAAATCAGAGTGACTGCAATAGCAACAGCTGTCTATTGAAAAAGGGAGTAGAACGAAAGACAAGTTCAAGTTCAGACTGCCCCAATATTCCATTGCCTGTTCCAAATTCAGCCAGTGCATCTCAAGAGACTGCTGACACAGCTAGTCAAATAAAGACAACAAAGACTGCTGACACAGCTAGTCAAATAAAGACAACAAAGACTGCTGACACAGCTAGTCAAATAAAGACAACAAAGACTGCTGACACAGCTAGTCAAATAAAGACAACAAAGACTGCTGACACAGCTAGTCAAATAAAGACAATGAGGAAAAAGAAAAAGGACAAAGGAAAAGAAGCAGATAATGGGAGCGATTGTAATAATAAAAC
This sequence comes from Monoplex corrugatus, assembly GCA_030674185.1. Classification (NCBI taxonomy): domain Eukaryota; kingdom Metazoa; phylum Mollusca; class Gastropoda; order Littorinimorpha; family Ranellidae; genus Monoplex; species Monoplex corrugatus. The sequence continues at coordinate 1,693,412 of CM060309.1, read as the reverse complement.
ATCGAAAAAAAGGATGAAACAAAAGGTACGTCCAGCTGTAGAGCCAAGTCTGACTACAGCTGTTTCTGCATCCCGTGTAGTGGAAACTGGTCATGAGTCTGTTTGGTCAAAGTTAGGAGTTTTGAAGTGTGAAAAGTGTGGGTTTACCACTGACAAACAGGCTTTGTTTAACTGTCACATATGTGGCATAAGAAAACCAAGAACATTTCCACAACATCAGGTGTCACTGAATGCTCTTTCTGGATCAAAAAAGCTTTCTAAACAGGTATCACCATCAGTACCAAAGAAACGTTCCATTTCTATGTCTAGCATTGGATCATCATCGGTAGCTGAGACAAGCAAGCGCAGTAAATATCAGAATGATTCATCAATAGTTTCCTCGAGCACCTCAGATCCTCTTGCAAATCAAAAAAGATTTCTGTGTATTCAGCCAGAGACAGCACCAGCAACAGCAGATATCTCCAGTTTGTCACCACCAACGTGCCTGGCAGATCTAGTGATGGTTATACCCACGCATGTCACTTCTGAACCGTATCAGGCAGTTGCACAGTCTACACCAGTGCACACTACACCTTCTCAGGAAGCTTGCAGTTTGATTCAACAACCTGGGGTCGCATTGTCTGTTGCATCACAGTCCACTGCCACTGTGGATTCAGACCATCTGACCAATGCATTGGCTGTTGCATCAGCAAAATCCATGGACACTTTGAAGTCAGATGGTGAGACTAGTGCATTTCTTGTTGTATCATCACAAACCGTTCCTACTTTGGATTTAGATCCTGAGACTATTGTACAAGATGACCAGAGACAAGGCTTTGTTAGATATGATGACAGTACTGGTAACTTTGTCTGTATGCAGTGTAACTACACTGTGTGTGAAGGCATTGGTCTGACAGAACACTTGTTATATCAGCTTGTAGCCAATCCTTACTGCTGTCGGCATTGTGCGAAAGAGTTTCCATCGCGAGTCATGTTTCAGCAACATTTTGCTGAGGAGCATAAAGGAAAGAAAGCTGAGTGCATGTTGCACAATGTCAGATCAGTGAAGAGAATCGTCCGTGAAGCCAAAGAAGCTGCCAAGCTGGGAAAATCCCAGCCTTTTCCTCTGCACTCTACATTTGTGTCGTGTATCACAATTGCTCCAACTTTGGTAAACCCAGCTGAATCTTGGGCCCCAGAAAGTATTGTCCCATCTTCATCTCTGAGTTTCTCAGAGAAAAGTACATGTGCAAGCAGCCTTAAAAACTATTTGCTTAGTGGAGAAAAAAGATAATGCTGATCAGGAACCTGGCATGAAGAATGACAGAGGGAATGTAGACCTGTTTACTGAGAGTACCAAGAAAAAAGATGATTTTCTCAAGATAGTTTCCATACAGGGAAACTACACTGAGCGTGAAGACAATAGTGTTGAGCCTTTTTTTATTCCTCAGACAGAATCAGGACATGTTGGAGAAGCTTCAGCTCTGAGTCGGTCTTCTCCAGATATGCTCAATAGTACGGTTTCTGTTCCAGTGACCAGTGAAGCTGTCAGTAATGTAGCTGTTCCACTTCCAGTGATAGCTACTTCAGCAGCAACTCAAGTCCCAGTGAACTGTGACAAAGTGTGTGTGACTAGTGAAGCTGTTCACAACCAGACTGGTCATTCTGTGGCTAGTGATACTACCAGTCAGATTCCTTCTGTCACCAGCATAAATAACCAAACAGACTCAACAGTTGAAAAGTTTATTTCTACTCAGTATTCCTCACCGGTCAGTCATGAGACCATATCACATGGACTGAACAGTTTTCAACCGCTTCATGAATCAGGAACTTGTGATTCGCAGACATTCAGAGAAGTGTCCATAAACAGAGGACAGAATATTCAAAGAACGTTATATGAAATTAATTCCCATGCATCTAATCAGGCTAATCCCCAGAGTTCAACTGGGTTGGTAGCTTGTGGTCAAGGACTTGCAGTGTATGATTTGTGTCAACATAGAGCAGTTTTAAACCCTGTTCAGAATTACCGGTCTTCCTCTTACGCATGTTGGCAAGGTCATACTTCACAGTCACCAAGTTTTGACAGGCTGCAGTCAGAGAGAGAAAGTTGCAGGAGATTTGGGACTCCATCCGACATTCAGAATAACTCTCAAGGGAATTCTCTTTCAGTTGAGTCTGGTCATGTATTGCATAGTAATACTGTTAAAACTGCTCAGTATTCAATAGTACAGAACAGCTTCGTTGTGAATGCAGTTCAGAAAGCAGTTAATAAACGATTGAATGGTCCTGTTAGAAGTCCTTCAGCTACAGCCATTCAGGCAGTTCACAGCACTACAAGTTTGAGAAATCACCAAAGAACCACTACTGCAAGTGATAGTGTACAGGTGCCAGTAGTAAGTGTAATAGAAAGTGAAACTGGAGAGAGATACTCTCCCATCAGTCGCAGCTCACGTGTGATGTCAGTAGCGGATGTCACAGATGATAGTGCTGAAGAGAGATATTGTGCTATTGGTCCTGGCTCACATGTGCCAGCAGAAAGTGTGAGAGAACAGTTTGAAGGAAAAAGATACTCTCCCGTCAGTCCCAGCACACAGGTGTCCTCAATGAATGTAACAGAACGTAATGTTGGAGGGAGATACTCTCCAGTCAGTCCTATCCCATATGTGCCAGAAGTGAGTCATACACCAGTGACAGAAAGTAATGGTGGAATGACCTACTCTTCCACCAGTCCTGCTGCCCGTAGATCAACAACCTTTGTTGCTGTATCTTCAGCCTCCTCCTCTGTTCCTCTTCAGTGTGCTCAAATCTATTCTCCCATCACTCCACCACCCAGTCAGTCTGCCTCTGTAACCAACTCTTTGCAGCCTTTGGATATGTCCCTGACAGGTACAGAACAAACAGATATGTGTGACTTGGGGGGGGAAGCGACACTTATTAGTACAAAAAGTGATGAACTTCCTCCAAGATGTGCAAGTTCTCTAAAAATTGAAGCAACCAATGATGTATCTGCCAGTGTGGAAGACGGGATGGTACATGTGTCCAGTCTTCTGTCTACAGCTACAATGGCAGATAAAAACATTGCTGATCCATCAGCATCAGCTGCTGCCATTGGTGTTTCTTCATCTCCACAGGTCATGTCTGACAGCCAGACACTGGCTTCATGGAACGGTTTGTTTGTGAAGTTCTACAACAGTTATGCTTGTCTTCCTTGTGGTAAACGCTATCAGGATAAACAAAATTTCTATGATCATGTGTGGAGCCATATGCACCCCAAAAGACAGCAGTGTGCCCATTGCATTGACACTGCTAATCACTCTTGTTTAAAAACGACAGAAACTATTGATTCAGTGTCACCCTGTGTGGACCGAAACATCGTCTTTATGCTAAAGAATAATTGTCGTAATAAACTGTTACCAAAATTATTTGGAAGTGAAAGCTCACCTTTCTATGAGTCTGATGGGGATTCAGTTGAATTGCCTGTCTCCACGGCACATCATCATGGCCAGCCTACAAGCAGTGGTGATGGTCCAGAAATCTGTGGGTTAGAAAAAAATTGTCTCATTGAATCTGAAAAAAACATTCGGGTACAATCAGAAGTATCCTCGGATCCTTGTTTTTCAGCAGCTGAAGATGTTGGATCTGATTCGAACATTGACACAAGAGTTGAATGTAGGGAAGCAGAGCGAACAGATGATGCATCACAAGTCAACAATTGTTCATCTTCACCATACTCATTTTCATTTACAATGAATGACTGCACAGAAGTGAAGAGTGATGTAGCTCAAGAAGAAAGGCTAATACATACGGGTGCTGGTCAAAGACAAACAGGCAACCACATACCACAAGGTGATCAGGATCCAGAAGAGGAAAATATCCATTCTATTATTTCACCAAGCAGCATTGACAGAACGTCCTGGAACAAGCATAACATGGAAAAGGAAAGCATGAAAAGCATAGAGGAGGATATGGATTCTGTTGGAATTGAAGAGGAAGATGCGGATACAAATAAAGGGTTTGTAGTAGACAGCCATGATCAGGTTGGACAGCAGAAGACATGGAAGTTAATCAAACCAGCTGTTGCTGACAGTATTGAACAGGGTAAGTGAAGACTTGACTTCAACCATGGCTTGTTAAGTTCTTAATGCTGACTTCAACCATGGTTTGTTAAGTTCTTAATGCTGACTTCAGCCATAGCTTAAGTTCTTAATGCTGACTTCAACCATGGCTTGTAAAGTTCTTAATGCTGACTTCAACCATAACTTGTAAAGTTCTTAATGCTGACTTCAACCATGGCTTGTTAAGTTCTTAATGCTGCCTCAGTGTGAATTAGTATTGTTTCAATATTTTAAATGAAATTTATTCTGATTAAGCTGTTATCATACAATGCAGTATCTATTACAGTGTCAGTCAAACTCTTAATTAATTCAAAGTATTTATGAAAATCTTTTAGACTGACACACAGTCCGCTGTGTTTTGTTGAAAAAAAAAAAAAAGAAAATAAATAGTTTATCCCAAACATAACTTATTTCAGTAAAAAGATTAAAGTTGTCCCATAACATTGAGGTTGTAGAGTTGTGATTTGGTAGAGACCTTGGCTTCTCTTGGGGCCAGCATTTTGAAGATAGTGCCCATCTCCTCTGCTTTACCTTCCCTGACTTTGAAGAAAATTGGAGTTGTTCACACCGACTGGTCCACCTGCATTTGCAGATAGGTCTGTTTAGTATGGTATGTTTAATGTAGTCTGTTTAGTGTTGTCTGTTTAGTGTTGTCTGTTTAGTATGGTATGTTTAATGTAGTCTGTTTAATGTTGTTTGTTTAGTGTTGTCTGTTTAGTGTTGTCTGTTTAGTATGGTATGTTTAGTGTTGTCTGTTTAGTGTTGTCTGTTTAGTATGGTATGTTTAGTGTTGTCTGTTTAGTGTTGTCTGTTTAGTGTTGTCTGTTTAGTGTTGTCTGTTTAATGTTGTCTGTTTAATGTGTATGTTTAATGTTGTCTGTTTAGTGTTGTCTGTTTAGTGTTGTCTGTTTAATGTTGTCTGTTTAGTGTGGTATGTTTAATGTTGTCTGTTTAGTATGGTATGTTTAGTGTTGTCTGTTTAGTGTTGTCTGTTTAGTGTTGTCTGTTTAATGTTGTCTGTTTAGTATGGTATGTTTAATGTTGTCTGTTTAGACTTAGTGTTGTCTGTTTAGTGTTGTCTGTTTAATGTTGTCTGTTTAGTGTGGTATGTTTAATGTCTGTTTAGTATGGTATGTTTAGTGTTGTCTGTTTAGTGTTGTCTGTTTAGTGTTGTCTGTTTAGTATGGTATGTTTAGTGTTGTCTGTTTAGTGTTGTCTGTTTAGTATGGTATGTTTAGTGTTGTCTGTTTAGTGTTGTCTGTTTAGTGTGGTATGTTTAATGTTGTCTGTTTAGTGTGATATGTTTAGTGTTGTCTGTTTAATGTTGTCTGTTTAGTGTGATATGTTTAGTGTTGTCTGTTTAGTGTTGTCTGTTTAGTGTGATATGTTTAGTGTTGTCTGTTTAGTGTTGTCTGTTTAGTGTGGTATATTTAGTGTGGTCTGTTAGTGTTGTCTGTTTAGTGTTGTCTGTTTAGTATGGTATGTTTAGTGTTGTCTGTTTAGTGTAGTCTGTTTAGTGTTGTCTGTTTAGTGTTGTCTGTTTAGTGTAGTCTGTTTAGTGTGGTATGTTTAATGTTGTCTGTTTAGTGTTGTCTGTTTAGTGTGGTATGTTTAGTGTTGTCTGTTTAGTGTGGCATGTTTAATGTAGTCTGTTTAGTGTTGTCTGTTTAGTGTTGTCTGTTTAATGTTGTCTGTTTAATGTTGTCTGTTTAGTGTTGTCTGTTTAGTGTTATCTGTTTAGTGTGGTATGTTTAATGTAGTCTGTTTAATGTTGTCTGTTTAGTGTTGTCTGTTTAGTATGGTCTGTTTAGTATGGTATGTTTAATGTAGTCTGTTTAGTGTTGTCTGTTTAGTGTTGTCTGTTTAATGTCTGTTTTAGTGTCTGTTTAGTGTTGTCTGTTTAGTGTTGTCTGTTTAATGTCTGTTTAGTGTTGTCTGTTTAGTGTGGTATGTTTAGTGTTGTCTGTTTAGTGTTGTCTGTTTAATGTCTGTTTAGGGTTGTCTGTTTATTGTTGTCTGTTTAGTGTTGTCTGTTTATGTTTTGTTTGTCTGTTTAGTGTTGTCTGTTTAGTGTTGTCTGTTTAATGTCTGTTTAGTGTTGTCTGTTTAGTGTTGTCTATTTAATGTCTGTTTAGTGTGGTATGTTTAGTGTTGTCTGTTTAGTGTTGTCTGTTTAGTGTTGTCTGTTTAGTGTTGTCTGTTTAGTGTTGTCTGTTTAGTGTTGTCTGTTTAATGTCTGTTTTGTGTTGTCTGTTTAGTGTTGTCTGTTTAATGTCTGTTTAGTGTGGTATGTTTAGTGTTGTCTGTTTAGTGTTGTCTGTTTAATGTCTGTTTAGTGTTGTCTGTTTAGTATTGTCTGTTTAGTGTGGTATGTTTAGTGTAGTCTGTTTAGTGTTGTCTGTTTAGTGTTGTCTGTTTAGTGTTGTCTGTTTAGTGTTGTCTGTTTAGTGTTGTCTGTTTAATGTCTGTTTAGTGTTGTCTGTTTAGTGTGGTATGTTTAGTGTTGTCTGTTTAGTGTTGTCTGTTTAATGTTGTCTGTTTAATGTCTGTTTAGTGTTGTCTGTTTAGTGTGGTATGTTTAGTGTTGTCTGTTTAGTGTGGTATGTTTAGTGTTGTCTGTTTAGTATGATATGTTTAGTGTTGTCTGTTTAGTGTTGTATGTTTAGTGTTGTCTGTTTAGTGTTGTCTGTTTAGTGTGGTATGTTTAATGTTGTCTGTTTATTAAGGTATGTTTAGTGTTGTCTGTTTAGTGTTGTCTGTTTAGTGTGGTATGTTTGGTGTTGTCTGTTTAGTATGGTATGTTTAGTGTTGTCTGTTTAGTGTTGTCTGTTTAGTGTTGTTTGTTTAGTGTGGTATGTTTAGTGTTGTCTGTTTAGTGTTGTCTGTTTAATGTTGTCTGTTTAGTGTTGTATGTTGTGTTGTCTGTGTAGTGTTGTCTGTTTAGTGTTGTCTGTTTAGTGTTGTCTGTTTAGTGTGGTATGTTTAATGTTGTCTGTTTAGTGTAGTCTGTTTAGTATGGTATGTTTAATGTTGTCTGTTTAGTGTGGTCTGTTTAGTGTTGTCTGTTTAGTGTGGTATGTTTAGTGTTGTCTGTTTAGTGTTGTCTGTTTAGTGTGGTCTGTTTAGTGTGGTATGTTTAGTGTTGTCTGTTTAGTGTTTGTTTAGTGTTGTCTGTTTAATGTTGTCTCTTTAATGTTGTCTGTTTAGTGTGGTATGTTTAGTGTTGTCTGTTTAGTGTGGTATGTTTAGTGTTGTCTGTTTAATGTCTGTTTAGTGTTGTCTGTTTAGTGTAGTCTGTTTAATGTTGTCAGTTTAATGTCTGTTTAGTGTTGTCTGTTTAGTGTTGTCTGTTTAATGTCTGTTTAGTGTTGTCTATTTTGTGTGGTATGTTTAGTGTGGTATGTTTAGTGTGGTATGTTTAGTGTTGTCTGTTTAGTGTTGTCTGTTTAGTGTTTGTCTGTTTAATGTGTGTTTAGTGTTGTCTGTTTAGTGTTGTCTGTTTAGTGTTGTCTGTTTAGTGTTGTCTGTTTAATGTCTGTTTAGTGTTGTCTGTTTAGTGTTTAGTCTGTTTAATGTCTGTTTAGTGTGGTATGTTTAGTGTTGTCTGTTTAGTGTGGTCTGTTTAATGTCTGTTTAGTGTGGTATGTTTAGTGTGATATGTTTAGTGTTGTCTGTTTAGTGTGGTCTGTTTAATGTATGTTTAGTGTTGTATGTTTAGTGTTGTCTGTTTAGTGTTGTCTTTTTAGTGTGGTCTGTTTAATGTCTGTTTAATGTCTGTTTAGTGTTGTATGTTTAGTGTTGTATGTTTAGTGTTGTCTGTTTAGTGTTGTCTGTTTAATGTTGTCTGTTTAGTATGGTATGTTTAATGTTTGGTATGTTTAGTGTGGTATGTTTAATGTTGTATGTTTAGTGTTGTCTGTTTAGTGTGGTATGTTTAGTGTTGTATGTTTAATGTAGTCTGTTTAGTGTGGTCTGTTTAGTGTTGTATGTTTAGTGTTGTATGTTTAGTGTTGTCTGTTTAATGTTGTCTGTTTAATGTTATATGTTTAGTGTTGTCTGTTTAGTGTTGTCTGTTTAGTGTTGTCTGTTTAGTGTGGTATGTTTAGTGTTGTCTGTTTAGTGTTGTCTGTTTAGTGTGGTATGTTTAATGTTGTATTTTTAATGTTGTATGTTTAATGTTGTCTGTTTAATGTTGTCTGTTTAATGTCTAGTGTTGTATGTTTAATGGTGTATGTTTAAACTTTAATGTTGTCTGTTTAATGTCTAATGTTATATGTTTAATGGTGTATTTTAGTGTTGTCTGTTTAATGGTGTGTGTTTAGTGTTGTCTGTTTAATGTCTAATGTTGTATGTTTAATGGTGTGTGTTATAGTGTTTGTCTGTTTAATGTCTAATGTTGTATGTTTAACGGTGTATGTTTAATGTTGTCTGCTTAATGTCTATAGTGTCGTATATGTTTAATGGTGTATATTTAGTGTTGTCTGTTTAATGTCTAATGTTGTATGTTTAATGGTGTGTGTTTAGTGTTGTCTGTTTAATGTCTAATGTTGTATGTTTAACGGTGTATGTTTAATGTTGTCTGCTTAATGTCTATAGTGTCGTATATGTTTAATGGTGTATGTTTAGTGTTGTCTGTTTAATGTCTAATGTTGTCTGTTTAATGGTGTATGCTTAATGTTGTCTGCTTAATGTCTAGTGTTGTATGCTTAATGGTGTATAGTGTTGTCTGCTTAATGTCTGTTTAGTATTGCCTGTTTAGTGTTGTCTGTTTAGTGTGGTATGTTTAGTGTCGTCTGTTTAGTGTGGTGTGTTTTGTGTTGTCTGTTTAGTGTGGTATGTTTAGTGTGGTATGTTTAGTGTTGTCTGTTTAGTGTGGTATGCTTAGTGTTGTCTTTTTAGTGTGGTATTTTTAGTGTGGTATGTTTAGTGTTGTCTGTTAAGTGTTGTCTGTTTAGTGTGGTATATTTAATGTCTGTTTAATGTGGTATATTTAATGTTGTCTGTTTAGTGTGGTATGTTTAGTGTGGTATGTTTAGTGTTGTCTGTTTAGTGTGGTATGTTTAGTGTGGTATGTTTAGTGTTGTCTGTTTAGTGTGGTATGTTTAGTGTGGTATATTTAATGTCTGTTTAGTGTGGTATGTTTAGTGTGGTATGTTTAGTGTTGTCTGTTTAGTGTGGTATGTTTAGTGTTGTCTGTTTAGTGTTGTATGTTTAGTGTGGTATGTTTAGTGTTGTCTGTTTAGTGTGGTATGTTTATTGTTGTCTGTTTAGTGTTGTCTGTTTAGTGTGGTATGTTTAGTGTTGTCTGTTTAGTGTTGTCTGTTTAGTGTGGTATGTTTAGTGTTGTCTGTTTAGTGGGGTATGTTTAGTGTTGTCTGTTTAGTGTTGTCTGTTTAGTGTTGTCTGTTTAGTGTTGTCTGTTTAGTGTTGTATGTTTAGTGTTGTCTGTTTAGTGTTGTCTGTTTAGTGTTGTCTGTTTAGTATTGTCTGTTTAGTGTGGCATGTTTAGTGTTATCTGTTTAATGTGGTATGTTTATTGTTGTATGTCTGATGTTGTCTGCTTGGTGTTGTGTGTGTGTCTCACTGTGTGTGTGTGTGTGTGTGTGTGTGTGTGTGTGTGTGTGTGTGTGTGTGTGTGTGTGTCACTGTGTGTGTGTGTGTTTTAATGAATGATAATAGTGCGCACTTTGAGTAATCTATCAAAATTTAACACTTCATTCTCCATGAATCTTCTTCTTCACCATACTGTTATTATTATTAGTATTATTATTATTACTATTATTATTATTATTATTATTACTATTATTATTATTACTATTATTATTATTATTATTATTACTGGTATTATTATTATTATTATTATTATTACTATTATTATTATTAGAGAACTACTTAGTATTATTATAGTTGCAAGAAATTCTGAGGAGATCTGGACAGTAGAAGGCCCTCAGAGGAGAAACAGCCATTTAACAAGTTAAGGATGTGCTGCATACAGGTCATGACTCCTGGCTGTCCTTCTGCTGTTGCCATGTTATTTGGATTGTTCTGTCATTTTATGTGTAGAATGTAGCAATAAAATATCAGGTACACTAGAGAGTGATGTTGTATGTATTGTCCTGTTTGGTAATTATTGCAAGAATAAAGTAAGTCAGTATCAGTCAGTATCAGGTACACTAGAGAGTGATGTTGTACAAATAGTCCTGTTGGTAATTATTGCAAGAATAAAGTAAGTCAGTATCAGTCAGTATCAGGTACATTAGAGAGTGATGTTGTACAAATAGTCCTGTTGGTAATTATTGCAAGAATAAACCAAATCAGTATCAGGTACACTAGAGAGTGATGTTGTACATATAGTCCTGTTGGTAATTATTGCAAGAATAAACTAAGTCAGTATCAGGTACACTAGAGAGTGATGTTGTACAAATAGTCCTGTTGGTAATTATTGCAAGAATAAACTAAGTCAGTATCAGGTACACTAGAGAGTGATGTTGTACAAATAGTCCTGTTGGTAATTATTGCAAAAATAAACTAAGTCAGTATCAGGTACACTAGAGGGTGATGTTGTACATATAGTCCTGTGTGGTAATTTTTGCAAGAATAAACCAAATCAGTATGATGGGCTTTGCTGTGTTTCAGCTCCTGATAGACCTGGTCATGGCAGGGTTAGAAGTGTGAGCTTGGATACTGGATCAGGTGGTGAGAGCAGCAGCCTGTGTAAAGCAAGTGAGAGACCATGCTTAAAACAGACAGAGGCATTGAGCCGTTGCTCTGTCTTTTTCATTTGCTCTCTATGCAGTTTCAGCTGTGACACTGCCGTAGACTTTACCATGCACCTCAATGCTGACCATCATAGTGAGAACTCCTTTCCGTGCTACCATTGCAACTACCAAGGACAGTACACCACGGATCTCACCGACCATATCAACTCCCATACCATGGGAGATAAAAACATGTTAGTAAATTATCAGTTGTTTGGTTGCTTGGGTCACTTTTTAGATGCATGGGTGATTGTGTACATAAGTGTTGATAAGCTTGGTAAGGCATTTTCATATTCTTCCTAATCTGTTTGCCTTTGCAAACTCCCTTCCACCAGTCGCTACCACACACAGTGGTATGGGATTTTTCTGCTGTTCTGCAGATTTCCACTGATCTTAGATCAAATTCCTCTGAATGTTTGTTTTTCTGCTGTTCTGCTGTTCTGCTGTCCCCTTTAAAAAAAAAAAAAGGAGAGAAAATATAGTCTGTATAAAAACTAACGAAGTAGTCATGTATGGTTCTATGAAACTACTTCCTGTTTGCTTCTGAGGCTAAGGTCAAAACAAGTGACACTCTTGCATTATAGAGTCAAGATAGAAGAAAAATAGGCCTACAGTGTGGCCTAGCAGTTGATTCCTTTGCTGCATGCATGTAGAGATGGCCCATATGTTCAAAGATACATTGTGAAACATTTTTTTCAAAGAGAAGGAAGTGTGAAAAGATTCAACTCAACATGAGAAAGTGAAGAATGGCAGGAAATGGGAATGGCTGGGCTGGTCTTGTCAGTAAACTGGATTAAAATGGTTGGACATGCTGTAGAGTATGTTCCTCCGAAATGCAATACAGCTGTCACAGTTTTGTAGCTATCAGCAGTCACATGACACACCTGAAGCAATAGTCCATGGTGATAGTAGGCTCCATCAGTCAGCGTGGGGGCCTATGGTAATGATCAGTTGGGCCCTACTGTTGTGTTGAGTCGTAGGTGATTGTAGGCTCCATCAGTCAGCGTGGGCTATGGATGACGTGCCCTACTGTTGTGTTGAGTCGAGGTGATTGTAGGCTCCATCAGTCGGCGTGGGCTATGGATGACGTGCCCTACTGTTGTGTTGAGTCGAGGTGATTGTAGGCCTCCATCGTCAGCGGTTTGGGCTATAGTAGCTGAGCTATATTTTTAAACTTTACCCAGCCGCCTAGTTTTTCAGCAATAAGGCCGAAGTGTGGCTTTGTTAACTGTCGGAATTGATGTCACGTTTTCTCCGAAGCGTTTTCTCCAAAATGGCTGCAAATTGACACACACTGTCTACCACTCTGAGCAGAATAAGCAGACAGCTGACTTTGTGTGTAGATTTTCCGTTGCTTTACCTCATTTATTATAATGATGTCTGGTGCACAACTCACAAAATAAGGTCAGTAGTACAACTAATAAAGCGTATGAAAAAAAATTGTTTGTTTTTCTTTATGATAAGATTATCTGTGGAATAATTAATCAAGCACATAAACATAAGCAAGCATTCATATATAAATACAACATCTGCCCCTTACACAGCAAAAAAAGAAGTAAGTGAAAATCTTTAATAGTCTTTGAGATATAAGCTTTTAAAAATGCGTACTGCGCTGCAAAATTGACTGCCCAAAATATACTTGGCACTGAGGAGTGCCGTTTCTGGGGAAACTTGGTGGTGAAAGAGTTAACAATGTGAGACAAAAGCACTACACTACACGGTGGACTCATTTCCGATAGGTCCCTCCAGATGCAGTTTTCCAGTTTTTATTAGAGATCAATAGATTTCTCCTGATACGATTTTACATCCAAGTATGGTTTTCTTTAATTGCATTTTAGACTTGCAAGGTGAATGGTGAGCACAGTTTTTAACTATCGTCTTTTATCTTAACTTGGTTGTTGTTTTTGACATGTTGTTAGCCTTGATATGGCTGTAGAGTGTAGTAGTTGGCTGGGCTATAAGCAATATGAACTGAACTGATCTTGCTGTCTACACCCCCCTCTCTTTGTCAGAATATTTATACTGTACATGACTTCTTTCTTGATTTTGGAGTGATGTGTGGGTTTGTCATCGGTTTTCAAATTCGTATCCAGCTTAAATTGTCTATTGTTATGTGATATTGTCTGTATCGTGTGATAGGACTATTCAAGTAAATGCTGATGTGGGTAAACTATCGTAACTTGTAATGAAAGAGAATAGCTATTTGACAACCAGGATTCTTGAAATTCTTTTCTTTTTCAGATACCTGTGCCCATGTGTCTTGAGTCGTTGTTCATTCAAAACAGATAGTCTTCATAATCTTCGTCTGCATATGGAGAACCACCAGGACTGTACTTGTTTACGTATGTTTGAATTATTATATATTTACTTACATTTGTTATTGTCAGTATCATCTGTCTCTCTCTTGCTGTCTCTCTTGCTCTCTCTCTTGCGCTCTCTCTGTCTCTGTCTCCCTCCCCCCCCCTCCTCTTTTTCTGTCTCTTGCATGTGTGCACACAAGACACACACACACATACATGCACATGCACACACTCATGCGCGCGCGCACACACACACACACACACCTGTCACACAAGAATGACCTTATTTTCTACCTTAAATAAAATGGAAAGTATTTGTTATTGACATGAAGATGTGTGTGCTCATGAAAAAATGTATTACATTCTTGCAGTTGACCGAAGACAGAGCAGTGCTTCTATGTCTTTAATGGAACAGACTGACTGATTCTCAACTGACACTTATACTTGTTAACATGAACAGCAATCAGATACATGTTCAGTTCACATTTACACGAATATTATATTTACACGAATATCATGTGTACATGAATATCTTGTCATTGGGTATGTAAGGCTGCATTACAAATTACAGTCTCAATAGCAAACCTCACATCCCCCATTCTTGAGTTCAGTGGACAATGACAGCTGCTGCGAATTAAATATCACTTTACAAGTCCAAGACTTTTGGTTTCTTCACTTCACGGCCATATCGGGTGTATACTGTCTTTGGCTTCTGGCAAGATTCTGCACTATCAGACGTAGACTGTACATCAACTGTTGTCGAGGGCTGTTCGGTTTGTGGCGGCGGCTCGAAAGTGTAGGGCTCTTCAGGCTCGGCAAAGTCTTTGGGTGCAAGACAGTTCTCATGAGGGTGGTTGATCGACGGCCTGCCTTGTAATCGTCTTGGGAACAGATGTTGGCGGTTCCTTCTCTGTTTTCCAAATGACATAATAACTTCGTATGACCGATTTCCCAGTGGTCTGACAATGGTGCCTGGAGTGACCTGAGGTTTCACCCACACTGGCTGACCAATGGACATAGAAGGAGCATCTCTCGCTCGATGAGCTCTGTCGAATTTGTTCTTTATCTTCTCTTTCATCTTCATGTCTTTGGCCTTGAAATCATTTTGCTGTCTCAGGGTCAAATTTGCTTTCACTGTGGGGACTATTGTTCTCATCTTCCTCCCCATCAGAAGGTCAGCTGGACTGCTTCCATTCTGTAGTAGTGTTGCATAGTACATAGTTAGCGCGAGGTAAAGGTCTTCTGCCTTCCTCAGCAAATTTTTGATGGTTTGAACTCCATGTTCTGCTTCACCATTACATTGCGGGTAATACGGACTGCTGGTGATGTGTTGGAATTTGTAGGCCTTGGCAAAGTCCTTGAATTGCTTGCTTGGGTCCATTGTCTGACATGACAACTTCGGGAATCCCATGTCTTGCGAACATGCTCTTCATGTGGCATATCAAATTGGTGGCAGTCGTGTTCTGTAGCATGGCCAACTCAATGTAGCGGGAGTAGTAGTCAATGACAAGTAGGTAAGGGTGTTTGTTCAGTTCAAATATGTCAGTGCCTACTCTCTGCCATGGGTAATCTGGAGTTAGGGTAGGGATCAAAGGTTCTGGAGACATTTTGCGTTCTTGGGTGCAAATGGGGCAATTCTCCACAAAGGCTTCAATTTGTGTGGAGAGTCCAGGCCACCACACAGTGTCACGGGCGATCGCGCTCGTTTTTGTGATACCTTGGTGTCCTGTGTGAAGTTGTTCCAGCATCTGTGGTCTCAGTTCTCAGGTACAACAAGACGTGAGTTGTACAGAAGTAAATCTTCTTGCACGCTGAGGTCGAAACGTACAGACCAGTACTGCTTCATGCGAGGGTCATCTGGACACGAACTTGGCCATCCTGACTGACAGTAGTTCTTCAGCTTCTGATACAGATCATCTATCTGCTGTTGCTGTTTGATATCGTCTAGACTTCCTGTCGTTGCTGGAAAGTTCTGCATCAACATGTGAACATGTAGCTCGACGACTTCTAGACTCTTCCCCTCTTCTTCAGCGTTCTGTCTTGGAGCTCGGGAGAGAGCGTCAGCTGTGACGAGGTTTTTTCCCCTGGTGTAGATGATGTTGTAGTTGTACCTCAACAGTTTCATCCTGAATCGCTGGATTCTGGGTGAGAGCTTATCTAAGCTCTTTGTCTTCAGTAGTGCTAGTAGTGGCTTGTGGTCTGTCTCGATAGTCAGTTCCTTTAAGCCTGTGACGTAGCTTGAAAACTTTTCACATGCCCAGGTAACAGCGAGTGCCTCCTCCACCTGCACATATTGCTGCTCCGTTGGAGTCAAGGACCTGGATGTGTAGAATACTGGCATGAAACTGCCATCTTCTTGCTGCTGAGACAAAACAGTTCCCATAGCGAAGAACGACGAATCAGCTGAAATTTTCGTCTTTTTCTTGGGACTGTAGTGAGCTAGGATAGGCGCTGAGGTTAGTTGCTGCTTGATTTTCTGAAATGCGACTTGCTGCGGTTTATCCCAGATCCAATCAACATCTTCCTTCAGAAGATCTCGCAGACCCTTGGTATCTTCAGCAAGGTTGCATCCTGCAAACTTCGCGACATGATTCACCATCCCGAGGAATCGTCGCAGCTCAGTGAGATTCGCTGGCTGGGGAAAGTTGGTGATGGCTCTAACTTTGTCTGGGTCAATGGCAATTCCATCTTTTGAGACAATGTGTCCTAGGAACTTGACATTTGTTTGTGAGAACTGACATTTCTCTGCATTCAGTTTTACTCCAGCTTCCTGTAACTTGTTCAAGACCTGTCTCAGACGACTGTCATGCTCCTGCTGCGTCTTCCCATGGATCATTAGATCATCAATGTCACAGATCACACCTACTTGACCTGCACGTAGCTGTGTCATGTTTCTCCGGAAAACTTCAGGGTCTGAACATATTCCAAACGGTAGTCGTTTGTAACAGAATCTGCCAAACGGTGTTATGAAAGGTCGTCAGGAGCTGATTCTCTTCATCTAACGGAATCTGGTAGAATCCACTGTTGCAGTCAAGTTTCGTGAAAACTTGAGCTCCATCTAGCTGTGCTAAAAGTTCGTCACTTGAGGGCAATGGAAAGTTTTCTCTTTTGACTGACTCACTTATTTTATCGTTGGGTTTTGGCACAACCTTTATCGGTGCACATCATTCTGTGGGCTGCGTTACTGGTTGAATGACATCTTGCTTTTCCATCTTCTCAAGTTCGACTTTGACCTTGGCATGGAGTGGAAGAACGAGGCGTCTTGGGGTCGCGACTGCATACGGCTTCGCATCTGCCTTCAGACTGACCTTGTATGCGTTCTTCAGTTTCCCAAGTCCACCAAACAGTCTAGGGAAAGTCTGATGATATTTGGTCTTGAGGTTTTGCGTGATCTGATTCATCTGTTGAACCAGCTGTAGAGCGTCGATGGCTGGATGGCCTTGCAACGGTTCCTCTAGCCCCTTGATGACATAGACATCCTGGCTGCAGGACTTCCCATTGTGGCTGAACATTGTTGTGAATTTCCCTTGGACTGTGAGCTGAACACGTCCTGGACCAAACAGTTTCTTTGTCGTATTTTGGAGAGGTCGCTTGTTTGGAGGAATCAGTCTCTCGGGTATAGCTGTCACATCCGCTCCAGAGTCCAGTTTGAAATTCATTTTCAGCTCATCCATCTTCAGTGTAACCATCCATGGGTTACTGGTTACTTCCCCTATAATTGGTCCGAAAAATCCTGAAGTTTCCACTTCCTCTTTCTCTTCCTCTTCTTCGGCAAGTACGTGAAGATTTTTGCTCCTACACAGTGCTGCATAATGTCCCACCCTGCGACACTTTCTGCA
The DNA here is from genome assembly GCA_030674185.1 of Monoplex corrugatus. Taxonomy (NCBI): domain Eukaryota; kingdom Metazoa; phylum Mollusca; class Gastropoda; order Littorinimorpha; family Ranellidae; genus Monoplex; species Monoplex corrugatus. The sequence continues at coordinate 1,676,421 of CM060309.1, read as the reverse complement.
CTTTGCATTCTTGGCTGGACACACGTTTTTCTTGTGGTTGCCTTTTCCACACCTGGAACACTGCTGTGAGTTGTTCTGGTGGTCGTTCTGGCTGTTCTTATAATGCTACTGTCTTCCACCCCCATGCTGCTGTCCTACATTCTTGTTCTGTCCGCCACGCTGACTCAGCTGTGTACGTCTCAGTACGTTGACGGCTAGCTCTTGGCTGGAACTTGACATGCATTGGGTCTGTGATTTGGACGTCTCGTGAGCACGGCAGATCTGAGTGGCCTTATCCAAGGTTAAGTTCTTCTCTTCCAGAAGTTTCCCTCTGACCGTTTTGTCACAGATGCCAGTCACTATTCGATCACGGATCATGCGATCTGGCTCCTTGAAGTTGCACTGCTTAGCTAACTTCCTCAATGTTGCAATGTATGCATCGATGGTCTCCTTGGGTTTCTGGTTTCTCATGTGGAACTTGTAAGACTCAAAGACCTTGTTGGTTGTTCCCACAGAATATTTCAAACTTCTGCATGACGGTATCAATGTCGTTCTGATCTTCTTCTTCTGTAAAGTGTAGCCCATTGTACACCTCTTGTGTGTCTTCACCGATCACAGCAAGGAATACAGCACATTGGTATGCTTTTGACTCCTTGTGGTATGCTTTTGACTCCTTGTCTAGTCTACTGGCAACAGAATAGTTCCTCCACTGCCGTGAGAACTTTTTCCAATTCTGCTCTAGTTGACAGGACAAATCCAACTTCGATGGTACTGGAATGTTGGCAGTGAAATGTCTCTGCGTTCCTGTTCCAGAATCATTCATGACTGCAGAGCATCCGTACTAAAACTGACTGCAAAGTATCTGATATATCGGATCTTCCAGTGATCGATCCCACTTTTGACACCATATTACATTCGTGCAGTTGACGACTCCGAAGACAGAGCAATGCTTCTATGTCTTTAATGGAACAGACTGACTGATTCTCAACTGACACTTATACAATACAATACAATACAATACAATACAATACAATACAATACAATATTTTATTTGTATAGCGCAAAATCTTGATAAAATCAAATCTAAGCGCTAAAACAGACACCACGCACGCACGCACGCACGCACGCACGCACGCACGCACACGCACACACACACACACACACACACACACACACACACACACACACACACGGCTATAAATGGGGAGAAAGAATAAAAGCAATGGAAAATTATAGAGAGCATATTATATACAATTATATATTACAATGTGATTCCCCTCCGAGTGGAGACAGGCTGCAGAGGGGATTGAGTGAGGTCAGGATTTTATGCAGAGGAGAAAAGGTGAGTTTTGAGAGCGGACTTGAAGGAGACAAAAGTAGGTTGCTGACGGACAGAGAGAGGAAGTTTGTTCCAGGAAAGTGGACCAGAAACAGAGAAGGCTCGTGGACCATAGGTATTGAGCTTAGTGCGTGGAAAGTGAAAAGTCAGAGGATCGGAGGCAGAGCGGAGGGTACGTGAGGGAAGATAGATCTCAAGTAGGCTTGACAGGTAATCGGGGGCTGCGTTATTGAGGCTTTTGTAGAACATGGTGTTTAGTTTGTACTGTATGCAGCTTTGATACAGGGAGCCAGTGAAGTTGTGCCAGGAGAGGAGATATGTGGTCAGCTTTTTTCTTTTTGAGTACAAGGCGTGCAGCATTGTTTTGAATGCGTTGCAGGATGTGAATGGTGGAGGCAGGAAGACCAGACAGGAGTGAATTGCAATAGTCAATGCGAGACATTATGAAGGAGAGAAGAGTTTTGCAGTTGTTTCGACAGAGAGATACTTCCTGATCAGACTTATACGATGGAGGTGATATTAGCAAGATCTGGCAGTTTGAGAAACAAAGTTGTTCATGGAGAGGGTAGAGTCAATGCAGACACCAAGGTTTTTAGCTGAATCAGAAATTGGGACTGATGTGTTACATAATGGGAGAGAAAGAGGAGGCAGCTGAGAAAGTTTCTGACGGGTGCCAATGAGGATAGCTTCTGTTTTGTCGTCATTAAGCTGAAGTTTGTTGAACGTCATCCAGTTCTTAATGTACGAGTAACACACAGTGGTGTGAGTCAAGAGGCGCTGTATATTGTCTGGTGTGTCACTGTCTAGAAGTTGGGTGTCATCAGCATAGAAGTGGTGTTTTATAGAGTGGGAGTTGATGGTGGTGGACAGGGGGGAGATGTAAAGAGTGAAAAGAACAGGGCCAAGGACAGATTCCTTGTGGAACACCACAGGTCAGGTATGCAGGTTGAGAGTAAGTGCCATTAATGAGAACAGTTTGTTTTCTGTTTGATAGATATGAAGTGAACCAGGAGAGAGCAATGTCAGAGATGCCAAAAGTATGATGAAGTCTAGAAAGGAGAATACCATGATGAATGGTATCAAAGGCTGCAGACAGATCAAGGAGTGTGAGGAGAGAGACTTTGCCAGTATCAGTTGCAAGGAGGAGATTGTTGAGAATGTGTAGTAGGGCAGTTTCAGTGCTATGGCACTGGCGGTAGGCTGACTGGAAAGGATTGAGGAGATTGTTGGCAGACAGGTGAGAGTTCAGCTGGTTGAGGACAACTTTTTCGATGAGTTTTGACAAGAAAGAGAGATTAGAGATAGGCCGGTAATTTTTCAGTTCATTTGGGTCTAAATTGTATTTCTTGAGGAGAGGGTGAACAATAGCAGACTTGAAAGAATCTGGGACAGTTCCAGTTTGAAGAGAAGTGTTGATGATGTCAGTGATGAATGGGAGGAGAGTAGGGAGACAGAGTAGAGAGAACCTGGAAGAGGATCCAGTTATATATATATATACATGTTAACATGAACAGCAATCAGATACATGTTCGGTTCACATTTACACGAATAACATATTTACAAAATTACAGTCTCAATAGCAAACCTCACAAAATGTATTTGCAGAGATGATGAATTTTCACCCAATTTGGTGTGTGGGATATTCATTACAGTAAGTAACCACTCATGCGTAAATGTAGACTAGAACAGTCCAGTATTTGGACTGGTTGTCCCAAGATGTGAAAATATTCACTGAATCAAATCTTGGCTGTTTCAACACAAATGTTGACATGTTGGCTGTTTGAACACAGACATGTTGGCTGTTTGAACACATGTTGACATGTTGGCTGTTTGAACACAGATGTTGACTGTTTGAAAACATGTTGACATGTTGGCTGTTTGAACACAATGTTGACATGTTGGCTGTTTGAACACAGATGTTGGCTGTTTGAACACAGATGTTGACATGTTGGCTGTTTGAACACAAATGTTGACATTTTGGCCGTTTGAACACAGATGTTGACATGTTGGCTGTTTGAACACAGATGTTGACATGTTGGCTGTTTGAACACAAATGTTGACATGTTGGCTGTTTGAACACAGATGTTGACATGTTGGCTGTTTGAACACAGGTGTTGGCTTTGACACAGATGTTGACATGTTGTGTTTGAACACAATGTTGACATGTTGGCCGTTTGAACACAAATGTTGACATGTTGCTGTTGACACAGATGTTGACATGTTGGCTGTTACACAATGTTGACATGTTGGCTGTTTGAACACAGATGTTGACTGTTGAAACATGTTGCTGTTGGCTGTTTGAACACAATGTTGACATGTTGGCTGTTTGAACACAATGTTGACATGTTGGCTGTTTGAACACAGATGTTGACATGTTGGCTGTTTGAACACAGATGTTGACTGTTTGAAAACATGTTGACATGTTGGCTGTTTGAAACAATTTTGACATGTTGGCTGTTTGAACACATGTTGACATGTTGGCTGTTTGAACACAGATGTTGACATGTTGGCTGTTTGAACACAATGTTGACATTTGGCTGTTTGAACACATGTTGACATGTTGGCTGTTTGAACACAAATGTTGACATGTTGGCTGTTTGAACACAAATGTTGACTGTTTGAAACATGTTGACATGTTGGCTGTTTGAACACAAATGTTGACTGTTGCTGTTTGAACACAAATGTTGACATGTTGGCTGTTTGAACACAAATGTTGACTTTGAAACATGTTGACTGTTGGCTGTTTGAACACAAATGTTGACATGTTGGCGTTTGAACACAAATTTTGACATGTTTTTAAACTGTTGACATGTGGCTGTTTGAACAGATGTTGACTGTTGAAACATGTTGACATGTATGCTGTTGGAAAAATTTTGACATGTTGGTGTTTGACACGATGTACATGTTGGTGTTGAACACAATGTGACTGCTTAAACTGTTGAATGTTGGCTGTTGAAAAATGTTGACATGGGTTTGACACATGTTGATGTTGCTGTTTGAACAAATTGTAATGTTGGTGTTTGAATACATGATTGTTGACATGGTTGGCCTGTTTGAAACAGTGAATGGTCTGTTGAAAACATGTTGACATGTTGGCTGTTTGAACACATGTGACTGTGGCTGTTTGAAACAAGTGTCTGGATCATGTTGCTTTGACATGTTACATGGTGCTGTTGAACACATGTTGAATGTTGGCTGGTTGAACACATGTTGACTATGTTGGCTGTTTGAACACATGTGACATGTAGGCTGGTTGAAACATGTTGAATGTTGGCTGTTTGAACACATGATTGACATGTGCTGTTTGAACACAATGTTGACATGTTGGTTTGGAACACATGTCTGACTGCATAGGCTGTTGAAATATTACATGTTGTAGTTGACACTAAAGTGTACTGTTGGTTATGAACACAAATTTGACAGTTTTGGTCTGAGGATTTAACATGATCTGAAGTGCTAAGGTCTGGATATACTGGTCTGAGGTACATAAGGTCTGGATACATGTATCTGAAGTAGCATAAGGTCTGGATACAACATGTCTGAAGTCGTAAGGTCTGGTATACACGGTCTGAGGTACATAAGGTCTGGATACATGTGATCTGAAGTGCATAAGGTCTGGATACATATGATCTGAAGTGCATAAGGTCTGGATAACATGGATCTGAAGTGCATAAGGTCTGGATACACATGATCTGAAGTACATAAGGTCTGGATACAAGATCTGAAGTACATAAGGTCTGGATACACATGGTCTGAAGTACATAAGGTCTGGATACATGATCTGAAGTGCATAAGGTCTGGATACACATGGTCTGAAGTTGCATAAGGTCTGGATAACATGATCTGAAGTACATAAGGTCTGGATACACATGATCTGAAGTGCATAAGGTCTGGATATACATGGTTCTGAAGTTCATAAGGTCTGGATAACATGGGTCTGAAGTTCATAAGGTCTGGATACACATGATCTGAAGTTCATAAGGTCTGGATTACACATGGTCTGAAGTACATAAGGTCTGGATATATACATGGTCTGAAGTGCATAAGGTCTGGATAACATGATCTGAAGTTCATAAGGTCTGGATATACATGATCTGAAGTACATAAGGTCTGGATATACATGGTCTGAAGTACATAAGGTCTGGATACATGTGATCTGAAGTACATAAGGTCTGGATACATGTGATCTGAAGTACATAAGGTCTGGATATACATGGTCCAAAGTTCATAAGGTCTGGATATACATGGTCCAAAGTTCATAAGGTCTGGATATACATGGTCCAAAGTACATAAGGTCTGGATATACATGGTCCAAAGTTCATAAGGTCTGGATACATGTGATCTGAAGTACATAAGGTCTGGATACATGTGATCTGAAGTACATAAGGTCTGGATACACGTGATCTGAGGTACATAAGGTCTGGATATACATGGTCTGAAGTACATAAGGTCTGGATACACATGGTCTGAGGTACATAAGGTCTGGATACACATGATCTGAAGTACATAAGGTCTGGATATACATGGTCTGAGGTACATAAGGTCTGGATATACATGGTCTGAAGTACATAAGGTCTGGATATACATGGTCTGAGGTACATAAGGTCTGGATACACGTGATCTGAAGAACATAAGGTCTGGATACACATGGTCTGAGGTACATAAGGTCTGGATATACATGGTCTGAAGTACATAAGGTCTGGATATACATGGTCTGAGGTACATAAGGTCTGGATACACATGATCTGAAGTACATAAGGTCTGGATATACATGGTCTGAGGTACATAAGGTCTGGATACACATGGTCTGAAGTACATAAGGTCTGGATACACATGGTCTGAAGTACATAAGGTCTGGATACACATGGTCTGAAGTACATAAGGTCTGGATACACATGGTCTGAAGTACATAAGGTCTGGATATATAAACATGGCCTGACGTACATAAGGTCTGGATATATAAACATGGCCTGACGTACATAAGGTCTGGATATATAAACATGGCCTGATGTACATAAGGTCTGGATATACATGGTCCAAAGTTCATAAGGTCGAATATATGTGGTCTGATGTGTATAAGGTCTGAATATGCATGGTCTGAAGCGCATAAGGTCTGGATGTAGATGGTCTGAAGCACATAAGGTCTGGATATACATGGTCTGAAGCACATAAGGTCTGGATGTAGATGGTCTGAAGCACATAAGGTCTGGATGTAGATGGTCTGAAGCACATAAGGTCTGGATGTAGATGGTCTGAAGCGCATAATGTCTGGATGTAGATGGTCTGAAGCGCATAAGGTCTGGATATAGATGGTCTGAAGCGCATAAGGTCTGGATATACATGGTCTGAAGTGCATAATGTCTGGATATAGATCGTCAGAAGCGCATAAGGTCTGGATAGACATAGTCTAATGTGCCGAAGGTCTGGATATAGGTGATCAGAAATGCGTAATGTCTGGATATATACATGGTCTGAAGTGCATAAAGTCTGGATATACATTGTCTAAAGTGTTTAACGTCTGGATAAAGATGGTCTGAAGTACATATGGTCTGGATAAAGATGGGCTGAAGTGCATAAGCTCTGTATATACATGGTCTGAAGTGTTTAAGGTCTGGATAAGATGGTCTGAAGTGCACAAGGTCTATATACATGGTCTGAAGTACATATGGTCTGGATAAAGATGGGCTGAAGTGCATAAACTGTATATACATGGTCTGAAGTGTTTAAGGTCTGGATAAGATGATCTGAAGTGCATAAGGTCTGTATATACATGGTCTGAAGTGTTTAAGGTCTGGATAAGATGGGCTGAAGTGCATAAGGTCTGTATATACATGGTCTGAAGTGCATAAGCTCTGTATATACATGGTCTGAAGTGTTTAAGGTCTGTATAAGATGGGCTGAAGTGCATAAGGTCTGTATATACATGGTCTGAAGTGCATAAGCTTTGTATATACATGGTCTGAAGTGTTTAAGGTTTGGATAAGATGGTCTGAAGTGCATAAGGTCTGGATATACGTGGTCTGGTATTTTGACCACTGTAGTTTAGGAATAGAATTTAAAAGGATTTAAGTCATACATAACTGATTTTTTTTCAGATCAGTTGCTTTTTTTAGTGAGAATGCACACTATGTGTTAGATGTTATGTGATGGTATGGTTTGACCATCTTTTTTTCATTTTTGACTGTTGACATGTATATTTTTGACAATGAGATTTTCTGTATAGTAGCAAACTTTAAGGTAGGTACGGGCAGCCTCTCTTCAGCAATGCGGGAATTGTGTCAGTCAGTGGAAAAATTGCACATGTTTATCAGTCAAATATTCTTGCAGATGAACATGAATGACAAAGTTGTTATCATGAAGATAAAGATTGGTCTTTCCTCTATCGATCTGTGCTGTTTGTTTTTGTTATAAATGCACCCATACGAAAATCTGCACAGAATAAAAACCACGCCGATCGACGAAGTTTCACCGCGTGTCGCGTAATGGCGACTGGATCACAGCAGTGCTTGGGTGACCGGTTAACGGCAACTTAGATTATATGGGTCACACAGGACTACCTTCATGCAAATTAGTACAGTTGACAGGTTGAAACCCCTGTCCTTCATTCCCATATATTATTTCATAAGATTATTAGATTAGTTTATTAGTCTTCTAAAGGTCGGAATATTGGCAAACTTTGAAGAAGAATATCTGACGACCTTTTTGATATATCAGATTGCGTCCGCGGATCCTCAAACAGCTTATTTTTTGCTGAATTTAACCGTCTACGGAATTGTGAGATTTGACCTGTACCGGATGTGCGAGAGCCTCCGAAGGGGCGAGTACCCATGATCTGCCATTTTAGTATATGGGAACCTCGAATCATGGCGGCCTTCGAAGCGATCGCTGAAAGTCCAGTCAACGAATTTCTACTGTGATTGTCAAGCTGAAGGACAAACATTGTAAACATCGACTGATTTTTCATGAAAATTGACTTAGAAGTTTGATTCAGTGAATTGTTTTTAATGTTTCTCTTTATTTTAGAAAGATTTTGAAAAAAAACTGCGGCAGGTATAGCCTGCATAAGCAAAGAATAGAAAGTACATAATGGCTACCTGGCTGAACCTGTCTCTCGGTGACAAAAAAGCTACTTACTGCGTAGCTTTCATCAGCGATCCGGCCGACTTCTTCAGCGCAACTGCTGGGTTGAGAACTGGCTTCAGTGCGCACCGCCATGAGCGAACTCACGACAGTGCGACTGAATAAGTGAGGAGTACACCGATGGCAGGTTGTGTCGGCCCCGGTCACGGTTGAGGGTGGGGTTCCTTGTGGCGATGTAAACTGCCTCCTTTACTCCCTCTGGAACCATCTTAATAATAATAATAATAATTACAATATTTATATAGCGCAAAATCTTGATAAAATCAAATCTAAGCGCTGAAACACACACATGCACGCACCGCACGCACACAACACGCACCCAAAACACACACACACACACACACACACACACACACACACACACACACACACACACACACACACACACACATGGCTATAAATGGGGAGAAAGAATAAAAACAATGGAAAATTATAGAGAGCATATTATATACAATTATATATTGCAATGTGATTCCCCTCCAAGTGGAGACAGGCTGCAGAGGGGATTGAGTGAGGTCAGGATTTTATGCAGAGGAGAAAAGGTGAGTTTTGAGAGCGGACTTGAAGGAGACAAAAGTAGGTTGCTGATGGATGAGAGAGGAAGTTTGTTCCAGGAGAGCGGACCAGAAACAGAGAAGGCTCGTGGACCATAGGTATTGAGCTTAGTGTGTGGAAAGTGAAAAGTCAGAGGATCGGAGGCAGAGCGGAGGGTACGTGAGGGAAGATAGATCTCAAGTAGGCTTGACAGGTAATCGGGGGCTGCTTTATTGAGGCTTTTGTAGCACATGGTGTCTAGTTTGTACTGTATGCACTTTGATACAGGGAGCCAGTGAAGTTGTGCCAGGAGAGGAGATATGTGGTCAGCTTTTTTCTTTTTGAGTACAAGGTGTGCAGCATTGTTTTGAATGCGCTGTAGGATGTGAATGGTGGAGGCAGGAAGACCGGACAGGAGTGAATTGCAATAGTCAGTGCGAGACATTATGTTGAGAAATTGCACACTGTCCTTTTCAAAGTGGTGTTGGGTGTGGGTCAGATGTTCTCCCACTGGAGAGGACTCGCGTTTGTGTTCTTTCAATCTTATGTGCAAGTTGCGCTCAGTTTCGCCAATATAACTATGGTCACAGTCCTGGCAGTCTATCTTGTATATCACCCCTGATGTGTCCAATTTGTCTGTTTTGTCTTTGGGGTGGACTAACTGGCTTCTGATGGTGTTGGTGGGCTTGGCGTGGACACTGACTCCCAACTTCCTTATCTTCCTGCTGAGAGCCTCAGTGACGCCGCTGACGTATGGCATGGAGACGTGCCCTTTCGAAGGGGTTGGCCGTTCAGTGGAGGGTGGGGTATGGTTTTCTTGCCCCCTGGAATATCCCAGGCCCACTTCTGGTATCCTGACACACTGAGTACTTTCTTGATGTACTGCACCTCTTCTTCTCTAGCGGTGTTGATAGAGCAGATGGTCTTCGCTTGGTGGGTGAGGGTGTGGATTACTCCAAGTTTGTGTTCCAGTGGCTGGTGACTGTCGAATTGTAAGTACTGGTCCGTGTGGGTCGGCTTTCTATAGACAGAGAAGGCGAGGCCTGTCTCCATCCGGGTGATGCGGGTATCCAACATCGCGATGCTGCCACTCTCTTCTACCTCATAGGTGAGCTTGATGGCAGGGTGCTGGTTGTTGAGATGGTTCGTGAAGTCTTCTACCACCGATCTTTTCAGTACAGTCATAGTGTCGTCCATGTAGCGGCCCCAGTAGGTGGAGGAGTGTGGAACGACGCCAAAGCTTTCTCTTCGAAATTTTCCATAAAGAGGTTGGCGACAATGGGACTCATGGGGGACCCCATGGCTGCACCCTCAGTCTGTTGGTAGAAGTGTCCTTCAAAGGTGAAGTAGGTGGTGTTGAGGCAGCAGGATAGCAGTTCACAGATGTGTTCCACTGGCAGGTTGGTGTGTTGCCGAAGGCTGTTGTCGACCTGTAACCTCCCCCTGATGATGTCAATGCTGTCCTTCACAGGGACATTGGTGAACAGGGCTGTGACATCATAGGACACCAGAATCTCATCGGGTTGTGGTACAAACTTTGACAGCTTCTTCACCAGGTCTGCACTGTTTGCAATGGAATGTTCTGTCTTTCCTACCAAAGGCGAGAGGATGTCTGCAACGAAGCGGGCCATCTCATACATCAGGGATCCTCTAGAGGCGACAATGGGACGGAGGGGTACATCTTTCTTGTGCACTTTAGGCAGTCCGTAGAACTTGGGCACATCAGTAGCTGAGGGATACAATCTGCGGTACTGTTCTGAGGAGAGTTCTCCTGACTTCTGTATGCCTTGCAGTAGTTTGGTCAGACGGGCAATATACTTGCTGGTGGGATCTTTGCTCAGCTGTTGGTAGGTCTTTTTGTCATCTAGCAGATTGTAAGCCTTCTCATAGTACCGCCCCTTGGGTAAGATGACTGTGGCACGGCCTTTGTCGGCTGGGAGAATCATGATGGAATCCTTCGTCTTCAATCCCTGTAGCGCAAGTCTTTCATCCTTGGAAATGTTGGATTTGGGGAGTTTGCTCTGTTTGAGGGTATTCATACACTCTGATCGTAAGTGTGTGGCCTCTTCTGTTTGAGGACCAATCCATCGACACGCAGTTTCAATGCTGGTAATGTACTCCGTGATGGGAAGTTTGGCTGGAGTGACCGCGAAATTGAGTCCCTTTCTCAACACTGACAATTCTGCTTCAGTCAAACTTTGATCTGACAGATTCACCACCCACCTGTTTTTGATTTCTTGTGTTTCTTGATCACTGACGGGAGTAATGGGCACGCAATCGTCGTGTTTTGGTTTAGCCTGCAACTTAGCAAACTTTTTCCTGTGGCGCATGCGCACTCTGTCCCATTCACGCCTGACAGTGCAGTCGGACCAGGCAACCGTCTCTGCCATGATAGTATCCGGTACACAAGCACTGAGTTCATCCTTCAAAATGGCGATCTTGTTGTTGATGATAATCAAACGACTGTTGATTTGTTTAATCCGTTCGTTCATGAGCGCACGTTGAGCACGATGGATGATGTTAGCTGCCTGGCCTTTCATACTAGTTTTGATCTTAAGACTTGTAGAAATAGAAAGTACGATCTCTGGTTTGATGTTTTATCGCCAAGGGATTTTTTTTTAAGCGACCTGGAACTAGTAGAAGTAAAACTGTGAAGTGACTGCTTTTCAAAGGTGTTTATATTGCTAGTATTTAATGAATACGATGGAATTTTGTTTTTAATGCATTGAAATCATAATCACCGCTGCATTTTCCCAGCTATTCTGCCACCCTTTAGTTGCGAGCTGGCGTCGCCTGTGTGTGCTATTTTTAGCCGTAAGCCAGGCAGGGTCGACCAAAGTCCGTCAGTGTAGCGCGTCTTTGTGCTCCCGCACTAGTGATAAAGGGACAGGTGAAAAGGGTGGGGGTGGGGGAGTGGAAGGGGCTGCTATTAATAGCCGGCAGAAAGTGGCAACTAAAGTATCTCGGATTTGTGCGCCGTGTAATATTTGTGCTAGTACTCGGCCAGAAATCCAAACCGGAAGTTGGTCAGCGATTGCATGTCGTCTATCGGATCAGATTTGACAATTTTTATCATCGCAAAGAAACAGCAAATAGCGGTTTTGCACAGTCACACACGCGCGCACGCAGGTACGCACACATTATCAGAACACTATACAGCATCAGGCAAACACAGACACATAGCTCCACAAAGTCCAATGAGCCTTTCTAATGGCAAAATATAAGAATACTTTACTCTCAAAAGTAATAGCTGGCACAAATTAAAGAAAACACTTGAGAAAAAATTAGGATTGTATTTTTATTTGTTTTCAAGGCAATGATGATTTTTTTGTGGATGAAATTAACCATCACTGCCACCAAAACTTCAACAGCAGACACTCACTAATATACTACTTCTACAGTTAAAACTGTTGAGAACTGAGTGTGATAAGTCGCGGGACGAGAACAGGCTTTTGTTTAAAAAATTAGTAACACTGAATAATCATCACCTCAGGGGCTAAATCTGAAGACAGAAATTGAGACAGTTTTAAAAGAAGCGGAGAGATTTTCAGTAGACAGACCAGACATTGAAGATTTCTTTGTCTGTGGATATGGGAAGATGCATGTTACTGCGAAATAACTGATGAAAATAACTTATTGATAAACATTAGGAATGAGTAGAAATGGCTGTAAGTCATATACTGCATTGCCAGCATGTATCTTCTGCTGTTACACATTTTAGTTTCATTATGTTACTGAGAAGGATGTCTTTCTGTGCTAGTATGATACAAAGTCACCTGTGGATCACATTGTTTCAGACTAAATCAGTGCATGCAGTATACAAAATCTTAAAATCTTGTATATTAGCAAAAAACATTTGCCTGTAAAGAGTGAAGCTGTAGCTTTTATTTGATTCACATACAAAATTTCAGGAGATTCCTTTACTTTACTTACTTTTACTTTTTCCTTTCGCTTGTACCGGTGGGCGTCGTGGGGAGATACGGTCGTCTGTCAGCAGCAAGGCGGGTGGCTTGGAGAAGGGACATCTCGTGAGCTCTGAGGGTGTCTGCCACGGAGTCGCTCCATCGTCGTCTTGGTCTTCCTCTGGCTCTCCAGCCAGAGTATCTGGTGTTGTATGCCCGAAGAGCTGGTTGGTTTAGGGGCATACGTGTGAGGTGTCCGAACCACTTGATCCTCATATGTTTGATGTGTTGTAGGATTGGTGTTGCTCCTACCATGTCTCGTATCACCTCATTTCTGATCTTGTCCCGCCTTGTCTTGTTTACTGCTTTCCTCAGGCATTTCATTTCACAGGTGACCAGTTTTCTCTCGAGGACTTTAGTTAGGGACCATGTCTGGCACTGGTATGTCAGCGTTGGTAGAAAAATGGTTTGATGAGTTTCTCCTTAGTGCTGGTGGGAATGCTGGGGTGTTTCAGTAGATTCCATCAAGACATAATGTGAGTTATGTCTGTTTTAAGTTGGCCCGACACATGGGCCCTCACATTACTTGGGTACAAATGCATACAAAATATCTTATATCTTGAATATAATTAAGCTTGTAAATAATTTACCGGTAGTTTTCTGTCTATTTGATTCACATGCAGAATTTCAAGGAAATCCATCACAAAATAAGCGAAATATGTGCGCTTTAATTTGGTCTGGTACGTGAACCGTGCTTTTTCCATCGTTCAAATGAGATATTTTGCCATTTTTGGAGCCATATAACTCGTGACGTTGTCACTTTACACTGCCCCCAAAAATTTAAGCTTCATACAATAACATTGTTTCTGAGAAAAAGTGAACTATAGCCAAATCTGTCTTCTTATTTTTGTGTAATGGGAGTGCAAACATGGCTTGTCATGCAATTTTAAACATTGACAAAATGGTATATTTATGAAGTTTACAGCACTGCTGTGTAAATGTATGAACAGATCTGCTTGTATGCTTGCATTTTTTTTATGTAGTTTATGTTGTTAAGAATTAAAATCAGGAATGACATTCTCTGTCTGAAGACTTCTGGAAAATTTAGGTTCCTGCAAACTTGCTACATTTCACAATTGGCGAAAACGTACGTAAACTGCCGTTTTCAAAGTGTGTTATCTCTGGACCTAATACAGCTAGAGACTTACTTTTTTTTTGCATCATGCTTATTTTGTCTTTTACTTTTCAGAAATATAAGTGAATAACCTTTTCAGAAGTTTAATTTTTGGCTGCCAGTACCTATTTATACTTATAGTCAGATGTGTTTGAAACTCCCAAATTCAAGTTTATGAACAAAAAACTGCTTAGGTGATATACATATATATGTGTATATATATGTGTATGTGTATAATATATATATATATGTATACTCTCTTGGACTTTACACTGCATCATCGATTATTTCATTTTTTCACAATGCTTTGGATTTGCTAAAATTGAATAATAAAACTATAATTGATGAGAAACACAGGTCCTGAGAGAGGTTATGGGTGCCATTAATAGTGAAAATAGGCCATTTAATGATATCACTGATTTCTCTGTTTTAACGTTGGATCTGGATGCCTGAAGCAAAGTTGGTTGGAGCAAAAAAAAAAAAAAAAAAAAAAACCTATAAAAGGGTCATGGAGAAGCATACTTTTGTTGAAAGTGTGAGGTAGCTTTAGGTCAGTGAACTCATTGTGAAAGCGTGAGGTAGCTTTAGGTCAGTGGGCTCATCTTGAAAGTGTGAGGTAGCTTTAGGTCAGTGAACTCATTGTGAAAGGTGAGGTAGCTTTAGGTCAGTGGACTCATCTTGAAAGTGTGAGGTAGCTTTAGGTCAGTGAACTCATTGTGAAAGTGTGAGGTAGCTTTAGGTCAGTGGGCTCATCTTGAAAGTGTGAGGTAGCTTTAGGTCAGTGAACTCATTGTGAAAGTGTGAGGTAGCTTTAGGTCAGTGGGCTCATCTTGAAAGTGTGAGGTAGCTTTAGGTCAGTGAACTCATTGTGAAAGTGTGAGGTAGCTTTAGGTCAGTGAACTCGTCTTGAAAGTGTGAGGTAGCTTTAGGTCAGTGAACTCGTCTTGAAAGTGTAGGTAGCTTTAGGTCAGTGGGCTCGTCTTGAAAGTGTGAGGTAGCTTTAGGTCAGTGAGCTCATCTTGAAAGTGTGAGGTAGCTTTAGGTCAGTGAACTCATTGTGAAAGTGTGAGGTAGCTTTAGGTCAGTGGGCTCGTCTTGAAAGTGTGAGGTAGCTTTAGGTCAGTGAACTCATCTTGAAAGTGTGAGGTAGCTTTAGGTCAGTGGGCTCTCTTGAAGTGTGGTAGCTTAGGTCGTGTCATCTGAAGGTGAGGTAGCTTTAGGTCAGTGGGCTCGTCTTGAAAGTGTGAGGTAGCTTTAGGTCAGTGAACTCATTGTGAAAGTGTGAGGTAGCTTTAGGTCAGTGGACTCATCTTGAAAGTGTGGGGTAGCTTTAGGTCAGTGGGCTCGTCTTGAAAGTGTGGGGTAGCTTAATTAAGCCATGCATGTGTGAGTTCACATCCTGGTACAGTGAAACTGTGAATGCCCTCTAACTTATTTGGTTGCCCTGGTCTTGTACAGGTGTTGTCATCTTCCTTGAAGGATGTCATCTGCCTTGGCCGTTAATGTTCATCTTCTTTTTCTTATCTGCTGCTTCTACTGTTTTCTTTTTATCTGCTGCTTTTACTGTCAGGTGTGGCGGGGAAGTGGAGAGAACGGACAAGAGTGAGTGGGTTTTCTCTGTGACTGAGAGGCCGTGAACATGGAGGGTCTCTGACACGCCTTCTATCCAGTGTCTGCGAGGTCTTCCTCTTGCTGGGACTCCAGAGAATCTCTGATTATAGGCTGTGAAAGCTGGTTGGTCAGCGGGCTTTGTGATCAGGTGGCCAAATCGTTTGACCCTCTGCTGCTGGGTGTGATGGTGAGCTGGTGGTGCTCCCACCATTTCCCGGATAATTTCATTTCTTATCATGTGTCTGCGTTTTGTTTGCTGCTCTGTGGAGACGCCTCATTTCACAGGTGGTATTCATTTTTCCAGGCTTTTGTCAGTGTCCATATCTGGCACTGGTATGTCAGGGTTGGCAGAAAATTGTGTTGATCAGCTGGGCTTTGGTCTGCATGGGGATGTTGGGGTGTTTCAAAAGGGGGGCAAGCTGGACACTGACATTGTTGGCCTGTTGTGTCCTGGTCTCTATCTCCCTGTCCAGTCTGTCATCCTCTGTAAAAATGCTCCCTGGCCAACCTGGATCATCCAGAAACGGCCGGCTAACAGGGTTGTGGTGAAGCTTTGACTGGCCTAGCAAACCAGAAGTGGATTATCACTTGCCAAGAAAATAAAAGGTGAAAGAAATGGAAACATTACAAGCTTTGACTGGCCTAGCAAACCAGACGTGGATTATCACTTGCCAAGAAAATAAAAGGTGAAAGAAACGGACACATTAACTTCATCACTGATGTCATAATAATTACACCCCCCCCCCCCCCCAACAGTTATTAAGCCTGTCAACTGAGGCAGTGAACTGGGGTTATGCCACCTGCAGGTAGATGTTCCACTCAAGGTATTATTATTATGTAAATTGTGTATGTTAACAAGGGTTATGCCACCTGTAGGTAGATATTCCACTCAAGGTATTATTATGTAAATTGTGTATGTTAACAAGGGTTATGCCACCTGTAGGTAGATATTCCACTCAAGGTATTATTATTATGTAAATTGTGTATGTTAACAAGGGAAGTATCTGTCTCACGATAAAGACTTTTGCTTATGCGTTTGATGGTTCTTTTATATACTGTGGTTTTGTATGTGTGTTTAAGAAAAAGGTTTTACGTGTAGTTTGTGCATTTTTTTAAAGTTGAAAATCTTTTGTTTGTTTATAGGTGTCATAGATGTGACTCTACTTTTATGAACGGCAAGGAGTTCCTTCAGCATGCTCAGGACAACTCCATCACGGTGTATACCTGTACCAGATGTGCGGCCCGCTTCCTGGAGAAAACGGCCATCCAGCAGCACTGGCGCACCAGACATAAATTAGGCAGCCTGTGTTACCGTGTTGTGAAAGTACTACTGTGCTGGGACAGAAAAACAAATGCATATAATTTTGATACCATTGTGACATTGAATAGAACAACTGATGCACATAGCATCAAAAATTCCACTAGTGATAATGCTGAATCTGCCATGTCTTTACCAGTTGTTGATGTTGCAAGGCCAGTGTTAGAGAATTTTACAATTGGTGCAGATTCTCATATTGCAGAACCAGCTTCTGGTGATCATATTTCACATGTACCGAATTCACATGTTTTGGTTTCAGTGTCAGAGACTTCTCCTTCAGTCAGAGACCCTGAATGGAAAGGTCACACTTCACAAAAACATTCAGATGAACCAGTTGCTGTCCGGGTATTACCTACAAAGTTGGTTGTGGATGTGGGTGATAAAAGAGATCTCAAAACACCTGAGGAAGCTGATCAAGATTTCATGCCAGCTCGACTGGGCAGTTTCATTTTACCAGAAAAACCCAACGGAAGTAATCTGCCAGCATCCACCACCACCCTTTCTGTTGTCGAAGGACATAGTTTAGAAAATGAAGACATAGAATCTCAGAAACTTAGCAGTCCTGTTGAAGAAAACATGTCAGATGATGCAGAAAACACTCAAAATCTGCCAGCATCCACCACCACCCTTTCTGTTGTCGAAGGACATAGTTTAGAAAATGAAGACATAGAATCTCAGAAACTTAGCAGTCCTGTTGAAGAAAACATGTCAGATGATGCAGAAAACACTCAAAATCTGCCAGCATCCACCACCACCCTTTCTGTTGTCGAAGGACATAGTTTAGAAAATGAAGACATAGAATCTCAGAAACTTAGCAGTCCTGTTGAAGAAAACATGTCAGATGATGCAGAAAACACTCAAAATCTGCCAGCATCCACCACCACCCTTTCTGTTGTCGAAGGACATAGTGTAGAAAACGAAGACATAAAGTGTTCTCAGAAATGTGAAAATGCTATGGATGAAAATATATCGGATCATGCAGAAAACCCTCCATCCTTGTGTATTGTTGGCCAAGAAGACACAGACATCTTATTCACCACAGGTGATCAAAACTGTTTATCAGATCATGTTGTTGGTAGTTGTGACCATGGCATTTTGCAAATGGCAGAAAGTGCAGCACTGACGCCAGAACCACATGATGGCAGCATCTCTGAGACTACAGCATCATCATATGAACTAGCTCATACAATTGTTTCACAGACAACAGCAATGCCTGCAGAATCTTGTGTCATAGAGAGACAAGAAATGGTCAGACTGACAGGGCTGTTTGGCAGCAATGAAATAAATAATGCTTTCCTAGGTCATCTGTACCATGAAAATGGTGGCCTGTTTTGTTGCTGTGTCTGTGACAAAAAGCTTGATGGACATGATCGGATTCAAGAGCATCTCTTCACTCACTTTCGAGTGCCTTTGTACTCTTGCTGCTTCTGTCTGTATCAAAGCTCTTATAGGCGTGATATGAGGACACATGTTTCACAAAACCATCCAGATCAAATGTCGCAAAAGCACCGAAAACAGAAAACTATGGTTAATTGTTTAATGGTCCACAGAGGACATTTGTTTCAGACCTTTGAAAAAGAAAAGCCATTAACGGTTTCAAAGTTTCAGGCTATTTGTCAGCAACTGAAAGATGATAACAAGCATAGCCGTAACCACTCTGGATCATGTGGCCTGATGGTTGAAAAGGACAGTGACTCTTTAGCTAATAGAGAAGCTGAAACAGCGTTTCCTGATAGACATGAAATTGGAACTACAAGTGTGATACAAAGTTCTGCAGTACACAGTAGTGCTGATACGAAGAGAAGTAGTGCTGCTGCTTGTACAGAAAAGGTTGCTGCGTTTTTGAAAATTTCAGCTGTTCAGCGGTCTGATGGAGTAGGTCATTGTGGGGTAAAGTCTTGTAAAAGGTCCATGCTGAGCCTTCGAAGAGAAAGTGCAGCAGAAAAAAAGCCAAGAGACTCTGAAGCTCAGTTTGGGTTGTTTTTTCTGAATGATTCCCCTCAAAAGGTCCACATGCTTGCAACTACATCTCAGTCTTCTAAAAAATTAAAGCAGAAGTCCATACGTAAGAACTCAACAGTTCAGCAGAAGTTTTGTGCTCGACCTAAGACTGGCACTTACACTGTGGTGAAAATGGGGGCCATGAGAAAGTTAAAGTGTAAAGCTTGTGGCAAAATGACTTTGTCACTAAATGCTATGTCTGAACATCTGAAAACTTGTGCCCATTACCTCAACACACAGTCTGTCTCTGAGCACACAGGGCATGCCAGGTCACTGGCAGAACAGATGCAAGTAAAAAAATTTCCTTTGCTTAATTTGAAATCCATGTCCTCAAATAGTAAAACTAAATCAGACCATTCTAGACATAATGAGAGCTTGGATTCAGCAAGCCTTGAGATTTCGGGAAAGCAGTATAAACCATGTACCATGCCACAAACTCAAGAAGTTCCTTCAAAAATTGCAGAATGTATTAAGAAGGCTCGTCATTCTTCCAAAAAGGCCAAGAACGTTGAACAGTGTCATGCACTTGATTCAGAAGCAGCAGGTTATGCGGACAGCCTAGATGATATTTCTTTGGGATTGAATAACTCCCAAAGTGTGCGTAAAAATTCAAAATCAGATGCAAAAGAAGACCAGGCTGCTGAGAGACGTAATGTAAATGTGAATATTGTAGATAAAAAAAGTGATGAAGACTCAGAGGTGACAGGTGATGTCCTGCTGCATGGTCGTAGAACAAGAAAGAAGAGAATCCATTTACTTAGTTTTGATTCTGATGAAGATGAAGTTGAGGATGACAAAGATATCAGAAATGCAAAAGAAACTACGGCTGATTCAGAACAAATTTTCCTGTGTAAGCATTGTGATTTTGCTGCTCCCAGGTCTCACAAAGATGAATTACGGAATCATCTACAAAAGCAACATCAGCGTCTTCTATGTCTTACAAAGTGTGGCTACTGTAGTTCTCCATATGGAAATCTGACCATCTTGAAAAGACATATTAAGAGTGTGCACCCAGGGAAACCAGAACTTCAGGAACAGGTTCAATATCATGAATTCTTTAAACTCGGGGAAGAGGAAAACTGTTCCTCACAGAATCAGTTAGAACAACAAAGTGACAAGCATTGGTTAGAACAACAAAGTGACAAGTATCAGGTAGAACAACAAAGTGACGAGCATCAGGTAGAACAACAAATTGACAGAGTTACTTCAGAACCCAAATTCCCTGACACGGAGGATGAAGGATTTAATGAAACTGCAAGTGGTAGTGCAAAGGTTAATGAACTTAGTGATGACTCTAGCAAAGTATTTTCTTCCTTCTCTTCCCTGGTCAGTTCCAACAAACTGTTGACAACAGCTGGTGAGCATCAGGCGGTCAAAGACATGCTGTCTCCGTCAGCATCCTGTGTGTACACTTGCAGTCTTGATACAGACGGAGAAGGCCCTGCAAACCAGCAGACCTCGATAACACACGGACCAGGTTCTGTTTCCAAACCTAGTAGTGAAGTTGAAACAGACAAGAAGCCACCCTCAGATCCCGATGGCAAGAACAATAGCACTGATGGCAGCCGAAGCATCGTACACAAGTTTGTACAATTTGATTTACTTGGTCATCATGATTATTTTGTCTTCTGTATGTTTTCTGCGTGTGTGTGTGTGTGCATACATGAGAGCGCATGCACATGTGTGGTGTGTATGCATATGCTTTGTATGCATGTGCATTGTAATTAACCATTATTGTTAATTTTTAGATAGTTAACCCTTTGACTCCCGCAACCTGTCCACCAACATCCTGCATTGCCAACCATGCGAGCAAAGCAAAAACTTAACTCTTTGATTCCCTCACCCTGTCCACCAGTTTCCTGCAGGAAACTGATGGATAGGGTGAGGGCGTCAAAGGGTTAAATTTTTTCAGTTGGTAAATATGGTGCGGGAGTCAAAGGGTTAAATATGTATGATGTCCAACTTGGGTTTACACACGCAAAATGTTGACTCTTTTTTGTGTTTGAAATGATTGAGATTTAAAGTGATTGATGTTTTAGGTTCATCATCATCATCATGTGCCCTGCTAATGGCGTTGGCGATCATGGCCCTCCATATGCATCTATCCCTTGTTGCCGCAAGCACCTCTTCCACCCTCTCTGTCCTCAGCCACCCTGCAAGTCGGTCCAATATTTTCTCCCTGGGTCTTCCTGGTGTTCTCTTTCCCTCCAGCTTTCCTGTTGTGACCAGGTGATCTAATTCCCCTTTCCTCATAAAATGGCCTGTAATCGTTGCTTGTCTTATCCTAATCTTCCTTATCAATGGTCTTCTTGTGCCTACCTCCATCAAGACTGTCTCGTTTGTTTTCTTTGCTGTCCACAGAACTCTCAAACATTCTTAGAAACCACAACTCCGCTGCCTCAATCTTGTTCTGGCTTTGCGTGTTGACTGTCCACGCCTCATAACCATATAACATTATCAGTTCTATTTAACATTTAAGAACACTCTTCCTAATGTTACTTGTTAGGCATTTGTGGTAAGAATGCTTTTCATCTTCTTGAATGCTGTTTTGGCTTGGCCGATTTTGTTGGCTATTTTTGATGTGCATCTACCGTCTAGTGAGATGACTGTTCCCAGATATTTAAACTTATCAACCTGTCTCAAGGTTGTGCCATTTGCTGTTATTTTTGCATGAGGGGATTTCATGTTTTTTACTGATTACAATAACTTCAGTCTTCTTGCTATTAACTCAATGGAGTCGCAGTCAAATAGTGCTTGTCGACCCCTGAAATCGCATGTTTTCGGCCATTTTAAAAAAAATATTACAAAATAACCAGACAAGATAGAAACAAACAGTAAAGTGGAAAAGAAAGGCAGAAGCTTGCTACATTAGATTCTACTCACAATTTGTGTGCTGATTTCCCACTTGAATGTAGAAATTACTCCAATTAGGGTATCCAAACAGCATTCCGAACAAAAGTTTTGAACCACATGATCGACCACATAGCGATGTCACTTAAGCCAATGCTAGGGACAAACTCGTATCTGAATCCAACAAATCATCCCTATCTTTGACAGATAATTCACCAACAAGCTCTAATTCATCATCAGATCCTTCAACTTGGATGATATCGATCGCCTCTTGCACAGAAAACATATGCCGGTTCCGAAGTCGCCTTGCCGCCATTTTGAAAATAGGTGAATACAGATTCGCTTACTGACTCTAGAGACTTCGTTAAAACAAAGACTGTATGATGATTAGATACGGTCTAATGGAAGCAATCGATGCATAGATGATTATACTTTGACTTTCAGGTGTTTTCTCCCTTGAATACCGCTCATGTTATAAATAAAAAATTGGCCTTTTCCGACGGTACCCGCATGCCGTCATGATTACGACAACGAACAAACGTGCGGCAGCCGACTGCCGTCAAGACGGCATTGAGTTAAGCTCCAACCCTTTATTTTTGCTTTCTATTTCTATAATATTCACAAGGTTTTGTAGGTCCCTTTCATTTTCTGCAATTAGCACTGTGTCATCTGCGTACAGAGTGTTGTTTATCATTTTTCCTCCAACCTTGATTCCAGGACATTATTCTAGGTTTCCCATGATGTTTTGGCTGTAAAATGAAAACAAATCTGGTGATGTAACACAACCTTGTCTGACTCCTCTTTTAATATTTTGAAAAGAGCTTATATTGTTTTCTATTCTCATTGCTGCTGTTTGTTCTCAATACATATTTTTGATTATTCGTTGATCTTTTCCATCAGTTTGAGTCTTTCTAGTTGGTTGATCAGTTCTTCATGTCTTACCCAATCGAAAGCCTTGGTATAATCAACAAAGCACAAATATAAATCCTTATTCAACTCGATGGACCTCTCCATGATAGTTCTGAGGATGTATATGGCATTAATAGTTCCTTTTCCTTCCACAAATCCACACTGTCTTCTGCTGTTTCTGCGGTTTCTGAGAAGAATGTTGAGAGTTCCATGGACAGCAAAGAAAACAAACGAGACAGTCCAGAAGGAGGCAGACACAAGATCATTAATTATGAAGATTAGAAAAAGACAAGCAACATTTATTGGTCACTTTTTGAGGAAGGGGAAATTAGAGCACCTGGTCACAATAGGAAAGTTGGAGGGAAAGAGAACACCAGGTAGACCCAGGAAGAAAATATTGAACGGACTTGCAGGGTGGCTGAGGACAGAGAGGGTGGGAGATGTACTTGAAGCAACAAGGGATGGATTCATATGGAGGGCCACGATCGCCAATGCCAGGTGGCAGGGCACATGATGATGATGATGATGATTTTTTGTAAAGTACCCTGGTGATAAATTGGATGGAGTGATCAATGCCAGGGGCATGTCCTTACATTATGTGCAGGAATGCGTTGATATGTACACTTAATTTTAAGATTGCAGTGTTTTTCTTTTTCATCCAATGAAGGTATAGAGTACTTTTTGAGATGGTTATAACCCTAATATGGCCCTGCACGGTTTGATGGGCTTTAAGCAACAATAATAATAACATGCCTCCCCAATTTAGAAGGAAAATTACATTTTAGTATTATCCATGTACAGGATCAAATTACGTTACTATATTTTAAAATAATAAGTTCATGTAATTCACTTGTGTAATAATATATCAATTCATGTAATTCACTGTGTAATGAATCATATCAGATGAGAAATGTTTGAAGTTTAAAGCAACAATAGCTGATTCAGTAAGTCATTGGAACTTAGCAGTGGAATGTCTTCTTTGTTCTTGTCAGTAAATCTGATGTCAGTTTTTTTTTTTTTTACTGATTATTATTTAACTAATTATCATGTATGAAAATGTTGTTCAGTCCATGAAACTTCTGTAACAGTTAACTTTATATTGAAACATCACCTTTCCTTCTAATTAAACATACAGTAAAGTTGAGTAATTGAAATCAGATCTCATAACCATATAATGATGAGTCTTTGTGTTTAACTTCTAAATTTCATTCAGTTCAATTTGAATGTAATGTCTGCCAGTCGAAACGTGTTAAAACTGAACTTCTTTAATTACATTAGCCAGTATGGCTTTTGAATGAAACTTGAGAACAATATTTTCAGTTTCATTTTTAATGTCAAGTGTTCAGCTTAACTCACTCACTTCCACTGTCTGTATATGTGGACATCGTACGACGAAGCGTTCGCGACCAAGGTCCGCATATAAGGATTTGGATTTTGAAAATTTGCGCTGTCCGAGTGACGTATCGGGTACGAAACTCAAGAACTGAGATGATTCCTTAGTTATCCTCTACCAACTTTTCATTCACTTGCACCGCGTGTGATGCGTGAATCATTCGCTAGCTAATGAGAACAAAGAGCACCGTTGTTCAGCTCTGCTCCATGATTGGCAAGATGGCGTTGCGACGAAGTGTTCGACACAGTAGGGCTGGTGATTTATTAGTTAGCGTTGAAGACGCACTGGAATTGATCCAGACTGAAGGGTCATAGGTCGAAGAAGACATCAGCGATTCTTCTGATGAGGATTTCGACTCCTACAGTGTGGAGACAGACATGGATTCCGACAGTGAAGTGGGCGCTGATAGTGGCGAGGAAGCAGACGAAACTATGCCAGCACATGGGCCTCAGCAACAAGCTCTGATTCGGACACTGACACTGAAATCGGCGAAGAAGTTGATGATTTTAGGGTTGTGTTTACTGATGACTGGACTGACAATTTAGATTTCTTTCCTATCGATCATCCTTTCACAGTGTCACTTGCCATGAGCTTTTTCACTCCAGGAAAGACTACAGCCAGTGATACGTCACCAGTGTTTTGTGTACAGTGAACTCTTTTTTTTCTGTATTTTCACTTTTTTTTGTATTTCATGTTCTCAATCACCTGCTTGTGATTCAATATTATATCTCCTGTGTCTTCAGTGACTCCAGTTGTGCTAGAATATGATGTAGAACATTTCTTAGCTGAAAAGGGACATTTGGAATATATATTTGTGATAGCTGCGAAAGTGCTAAAAAAAAGACAAAACTTGGATACCCCTTTTACCACCAAGATGATGAGTAAATTACTTTATTTTTTGTTCAAGTATACACTAATATGCATTGCATGCACTCACTAAATTTCAAGTGTCTGTCTGCTCATGTGTAATTGTTATATTTTTTTTCCTAACCTAAACAAACCCTGGGTATTCAGGGATCAGCAAGGGGAAAAAAATCATGGCATGGAGTGAGTTAAGATGTAGTGGTCAAATTTCTTTAGCTATGGTGTAGATCATCTAGAGTTTCCTTTTAGAGCATTGTGGTCGGCATCTGTATGCTTGTTTGTCCTTGAAGGTGTACACTTGTTTGTCCTTGAAGGTGTGTACACTTGTTTGTCCTTGAAGGTGTAACACCTGTTTGTCCTTGAAGGTGTACACTTGTTTGTCCTTGAAGGTGTACACTTAGATAGATGATTAAGGTTGATATGGAGATCTTGGCGGCAAGCTGGATATGGTGGATAAATCTTTAGGTCTTTCTGTAAGTTGTGATGATGTTGACTTTTGAGTTAAAGTTTTTGGCTCAGAAATGGATTCTGGAAGTGGAGGTGTGTCCATCTTGTCGCATTGTTCTTCCTCCTCTTCAACAGGAAACAGTTAGGCTTGTACTGGTTTGAAATATGATGAGATGCATGGTCACTTTGATTTGTGCTGACCATACTGTCTTCATTTTGCATCACTGTGTAGGGATGTGGGTTGTAAGGTGGACACCATTTGTTTTCCTTTGCTTTACAAGCACGTTGTCACTGTCAAGCTCGCTATGGCTTGAACTAGAGTGGAAAGACAGAGAACAGACCTATCAGCTCTAACATCCCCTTTCACAAACTAAATAAGCTAATCCTTGGACAAAGTACAGTTACACAAATTTTATTACCGACAAACAAGACAACATGACGCATCATTCGCACAGATCACAAACATAGATATAGCATTGCTAGAGGTGGCACCCCAAAATCAACATTGTATACATTTCAAATCATCAAAACAAAAAACACACCAGAATTGACTTAGAACATAATCAACGCACACATTCACAGAAGATAAACGTCAGCAATGAACACATGAGTTAACCACATACATAAGTTCTGCTTGCCACAGTCCTTTGCCACGTGTGTAGTGACCCTAATGAGGAGGAACGAATAACCTTCAACACATAGTCTCACCAAGTGTGCACAATCACGGTCCATACGAAGTCCCGATGCTAGGGTTCCCAGTTTCTATCGAGTCTCTAGACACTTGGAATGGCGAACAGGCGCTGACTGAAACAAACGCTCAAACGAAGCGAAGATCCTTAAAATAACAGACGTTGAGTCCTGCGAAGGGCGACGCCAAGGAAACGAGCCGAGTCGAATAGCTGGGCTGTAGGCTCGTGGCGTGGAAGTTACCACCGATCCTGCCGGAAGTCACTGTTGTAGAAGCACCCATGTCATGCTTGTTGTTCACATGCTCACGCAGTCAGAACATATATCAGGCATGGGAATTCTCCTCGGATCCGCTATTTTCAGCGGAAATCAACCTAGCGTCCTCGGGAAAAAAAATTGAGCTCCTCGGATTCTCGAGAAAGGCAAAAAAACAAAAAAACATTCGTAACCGTGCCGATCCAGAATTTTATAGTGCGCGATTCCGGTGTAGCGTTCAATCTTTGCAGCCGCCCGCTAATGCTGCTAGCAGCGTCCGCGCTTTCTATAGGTAGTTGCATCGCCGGGCACATCCGCTTTTGCGAGTGAGTCAGCGGCTTTGAACGCAGCAATACTATCCCTTCAGCGGCCATTTTACTTTTTGAAGCATTCGAGGCAGTGAGCGGTTGCATGATTTAAAAACAGTCACACATTCCAGTGAGCGATTGAAGATGTCATCAGTGGCAAGAATTGTTAATCGAACGGACGCACTTGACGAAGAGGGCATAGCTAACAAATGGAAGTGGGAGTGGCTTTCGCGAATGGTGAAAATTGGACTTGCTGAAGAGCGAATCGGCGCTCACATGCGAAAGATCGACACACGTGGAACTGCTCGATGTATTGCTTGTTCCAAAGACGTTAAATATTAACCTTATAAAAGTGCCAAATTTGAATAATTTTACAATGGAAATATGCCTGAAAGTGATGCCCAGATATGCCCAGATTGCACAGATTTTAATGTAGCAGAAAATTTTTTTCCGGGGGGGCATGCCCCCGGACCCCCCTAATTTCAGAGGATTCTCCTTATACCAATTCCCATGCCTGATATATACAGCGCTCGTCCTTCACAGCAACTGCACGCTCTCCTTTCTACCAATGGCACTGAACAGTTTGCGATTTTATTTTTTACATTTATTTCTACAAACTCTCACACATCGCACATACAGCATACAACATTCACACCCACGCACCTTCATGTTAACTCTTTCTCTCCTTTGTTTTCTCCGCCTTCTTGGTCTCCTTCTTCATCTCGTGCTCCTCTTTCTTTTCCTTCTCCTTCTTTGTTTCCTACTTCCTCTTTATCTCCTTTTCTTCGTATCCTCTTTCTGCGTCTCTGTTTCCTCGTCTCCTTCCTCTTCGTCTCCTTCTTCGTCTCCTTCTTCGTCTCCTCCTTCTTCGTCTCCTTCTTCTTCGTCTCCTTCTTCGTCTCCTTCTTCTTCGTCTCCTTCTTCGTCTCCTTCTTCTTCGTCTCCTTCTTCGTCTCCTTCTTCTTCGTCTCCTTCTTCGTCTCCTCCTTCCTCGTCTCCTTCTCCTTCACTTTTTTTTTTCTTTGCTTTCTTCTCCTCTTTCTTCTCCTTCCTCTTCTTCTTTGCCTTCTTTTTCTTCTCTATCTCTGTTTGCTTTCTTCTTCTTCTTCTTCTTCTCTCTTCTTCCTCCTTCCTTCTTCTCTTATTTTCTTTTCCTCTTCTTCTCCTTATCCTTCTTTTTCGCTTCTTTTTTATTTTTCTTCTTTTTTTCTTCTTCTTTTTCTCCTTCTATTCATTTTCTTTCTCTTCTTCTTCTTCTCCTTTTTCACCTTCTTCTTCTCCTATCTCTTCTCCTTCTTCTCCCTTTTCTACTTTTTTTTTTTTTTCCCTTTTTTCCCTCTTTTTCTTTTCTTTTTTTTTTTTTTCCCTCCTCCCTCTTCTTCTTTCTTTTCCCCCCCTCTTTTTCTTTTCTACTTTTTTTTTTTTTTTTTTCCCCGCCTACTTTTTCTTTTCTTTTTTTTTTTTTTCCCCCCCCCCTACTTTTTCTTTTCTATTCCCCTCCCCCACCTACTTTTTCTTTTCTACTTTTTTTTTTTTTTTTTCCCTGCCTACTTTTTCTTTTCTTTTTTTTTTTTCCCCCCCCCCCTACTTTTTCTTTTCTTACTTTCTTTTTTTTTCCCCCCCCCTACTTTTTTTTTCTTTTTCTATTTTTTTTTTTTCCCTCCCCCGCCTACTTTTTCTTTTCTACTTTTTTTTTTTTTTTTTTTCCCGCTACTTTTTCTCCCCCTACTATTTTTCTTTTCTACTTTTTTTTTTTATTTTTTTTTTCTTCCCCCCTACTTTTTTCCTTTATCTTACTCCCCTTTTGTAAACTTTGCACCATAGTTATCAGCTTGGGTGAACTGTTTTCAAAACTATGTCCACATGCACACAAAATATTCGCTTTTGCACGCAATATAAAAACTCATGCATACATCCCCCATGCACACGATATGAAAAACATGTGCATGTAGTACCCTGTGCGCATGACAGCCTGCTAGTCGCACCTGCCTCGGACGCTCGTCACGTTTCCGCAGCACGGACATATACACCTCATCGTAGAGCCTGGACCAACACGGACAGGAACGATGACTGGCGCAGGACGCTGGTGATCTTCTCCCCTCACCCTGGCGAAACTATGGAAACAAACTCCCCTACTGACCTGTAGGTATATAAACAGCTATTATCAGACACGGCAGCAAAACTCATTCACTCGCCCAAACATATTGAACGAGGCAAGATACCAATAACTAACCTGACCGCCTGAACCACACATCAACTGCAGCAAAGGGAACAGGCGTCGATTCACTCCTGGTTACATACCTGACAAAGACACAGACACTCTAGACTTCCACATAACAACGTTGAACAAAAACTTTGAGTGCCTGTCCTCGACATCCAACCGCATACCAACTGTAGCAGAGGGGAACAGACTTGAGTACACTCCTGGTTTCATATCTGCCAAACATAGACACTCTAGACTTACACAGAACAACATTGAACTACAATTTCGAATGACTGTCCTCGACACCCAAACCGCATACTGACTGTAATAGAGGGAAACGGACGTCGATTCACTCTTGGTTACACATCAAACAACATAGATCTCTTCCCATTTCTAGAACATAAAATCCATCTACGTGTGGAGCCTCTGACCAGGAACTGGCCCTATCCACCCCAACTGTGACCAGGAACTGGCCCTGTCCACCCCAACTGTGACCAGGAACTGGCCCTATCCACCCCAACTGTGACCAGGAACTGGCCCTATCCACCCAACTGTGACCAGGAACTGGCCCTACCCACCCCAACTGTGACCAGGAACTGGCCCTATCCACCCCAACTGTGACCAGGAACTGGCCCTATCCACCCCAACTGTGACCAGGAACTGACCCTATCCATCCCAACTGTGACCAGGAACTGCCCTATCCACCCCAACTGTGACCAGGAACTGACCCTATCCATCCCAACTGTGACCAGGAACTGCCCTATCCACCCCAACTGTGACCAGGAACTGGTCCTATCCACCCCAACTGTGACCAGGAACTGGTCCTATCCATCCCAACTGTGACCAGGAACTGCCCTATCCACCCCAACTGTGACCAGGAACTGACCCTATCCATCCCAACTGTGACCAGGAACTGCCCTATCCACCCCAACTGTGACCAGGAACTGGTCCTATCCACCCCAACTGTGACCAGGAACTGGTCCTATCCACCCCAACTGCAAACCGTCTATAGCAGAGGGGCACCAAAAATGGACTGACCTAACAATCTTCCACTTGTAGGACACAAAGTCCATCTACAAGTGAAAACCTGCTGATCAGAAACTGTCCTAGACCCCACCCCCCACCCTAACTGCAAACCGTCCGTTGCAGAAGGGGGGCCCAAAACGGAATGGCTCTTCACATCTTCACAGACACAAAACTCTTCCACTTCTAAGACCTAAAGTCTAACTACAAGTGGAAACCCGCTGACCAGAAATTGGCCCAGACCCCACCCCCCGAACTGCAAAACGTCCGTTGCAGAAGAGGGGGGCAGACATCAACTGGCAACTCTTTTCTTATACAGCCAACACAACAAGTTCAGAACAACTGTTCACAAACTACAGTGAAAAAAGCACACAAAAAATCATACACGCATGCACCAGGTAATCCATGATTTAGTCCGCCAACACAAGTTGACAGAAAAACTGTTGACAAAAACCAGCACCAAAAACACAAAATGTACACACTCCAAACCCATGTAAACCATAACTTAGGCCATAAACACGGGTTGGGCGAAACATCCATTCACAGCCAAGGTACAAAAATCACATAAAAACACACACGTACACACAGGCACAGGTAAACTGTAACTGGACAGGTGAGTTTTGTCTCAGTTAGCCAAGACCCCACACGCACTGACCCAACAAAACACCCTTGTCCCCAAACGAGAAGAAAGGGGAGAGAAAAAAAAAAGAACAAAACTGCGGTGACAGTCACCAGGCCTCAACAGTTGATGTTGCTGGATGTCGCTTTTTATGCAATTACGTACACCTTCATTTTGATTTTGCTGGTGACATTGTTCAATTGTTTGTGAGCTATGTGTGAATGAACTGGAGGAGGATGCATGGAAACGGCGATTGAAGTGAGTCCTGATTTCGTTGTACTTTCAGTCAGAGTTCTCAGTGGAGATACATATTTGTTGCACTGGCACTTTGTTCATCTGCATGCATGTTGAATGAAGAGAATGTTGGTAAAGTTGTCACCATTTCATCCCGGAATGTTGTGTCAACTATTGTCTTGTCAACTTGCTCAACTAAGTAGACAATCAAACCAAGCCTGTGTGTTTGATCACTTTAACTCAATCGGAAGGAGAGTTTTCCCCCTTGCTTTTCCCCACAGGCGGCCCATTTTGAAGGGTTAGGAGAAAAATCACAAACAATACAAAACATAAAGGAACAAAATGAAACTTTCAGATCTGAATAGTTACATGATGGGTTAGTTCGTGCCAAAATATTGAAGTTCTTCCTTGAATATTTCTTCTTCATGTGCCAGGTTGAAAATACTCCAAATTTTGTGGTCGCACAGTCACACACTTTGATCAGCTCCATGAACACAGTCAAAGGTGAGAAGGTCTTTGTATGCACAAAATAACATGAATAATGTAGACTTTGCTCAGGGTTAAAAAAAAAGTAAAGTATTAGTGACATTATATAAATAAATGTTACAATTTGTTACACAGGGGAATTTGCAAAAAAAAAGGGAGCACACCGGATGCTTCAGTCCCTATGCACTGTTTTCCTAATAATCAGTGTAGTTCTGCACTGAGTGATACAGTTGGAAGCAGGTGATGGTCTTGTTGGGCTAGCATAGTTTGTCACAGAGGGCAACCCCACACTTTTTGCACCAGTTGGGGGTTTGCCGCAGTTGGACCTCCGGGTGTCTCCTGCTGCCAGCACTACACATATGGCACTTCCTATGGTTCTTCCTGCCGCTGGGGATGGGTGGCAGAGGGCAGGAGAAGTGCTCATTCTGCTTGCCACTCAGTTCTCTTATCAGACCTGACTACTGCTACGATTCGGCCGTAGCAACTACGGATTTGAGGGGTCTGCTACGGAGCTACGATGAGCGCTAATTTTGCTACGTTTTTTTCATAGTCAAGTCGATCGTGGCGTTTTAGTAGATTTTGCGCTTAGTGAGTAGAGCAGTTCGTTAGACGCGAGTGTTGAGTGGACTTGGTCTTCCTGTTCCTATCGCGCATGCGTGCAAGTTATTCAGTCTCTTCGATAATGGCGGCACCCGCGAGCGAAAGCGATTGTGAGAAGATTTCAACACCTCCACGACCTGGTGAAAGACGGTGTCTCGAGGGAAGTGAAACTGGGCCGAGCAAACGTAAAAGGGTTCGTGTGGCAGAGCAGACGTTTAGGCAAAGTTACACCGAAGAATGGCCATGCATTGTGAAAAGTCGTGATGGCGATCCACACTATGCGTACTGCAATTTGTGCAAAGTTCAGATGTCGGTGAAACACGGGGGCAGGAATGATGTCTTCAACCACGTAGAGACGAACAAACACAAATCTAATGGCAGAATTGTCAAGCAGAACAGAGCTATTGGATCGTATTTTGGGTGCCAATACGACCAACACACACTGCGAGTGACAAGCGCAGAAACCACCATGGTTGGACTAATTGCCGATCTGAATCTACCACTGAGTGTAGCCGATCACATCACAAAGGCTGTTAAGAAAATGTTTCCGGACTCCAAAATAGCAGTGGATTTTCAGTGGCTACTGGTTAGAGAGTCTGGCTACTGGAAACAGGAGTCTGTGCTACTGAAAATGGTTTGCTGATGTAGTCAGGTCTGTCTTATGCATATCTGTTTATGACAATGGAATTTAGAAAGTCTTCTGTCACAAACTGATTCAAGAAATCAGTGGGGGCATGGTACTCAACTGGGACAT
Source organism: Monoplex corrugatus (assembly GCA_030674185.1). NCBI lineage: Eukaryota > Metazoa > Mollusca > Gastropoda > Littorinimorpha > Ranellidae > Monoplex > Monoplex corrugatus. The sequence goes on along the minus strand of CM060309.1, from coordinate 1,643,791 downwards.
GCAGGCCACAAGAGCCAGAGAACGGAGGCGAAGTGGGGGAAAAACTAAAATCTTCATGCCAGTCACGCATAAGAAAGTCAGTGAAATCTTCATCAGACATGTGACTCACTGTACATGGCCCACTGACCGCTCTTCTCATGTGACGTGTATGCCCACCTCCCTCTCCCACTTCACTGTTTGAAACTGAGTCACTGTCAGTACCTTCTTGCTGGCAGCTTTCATCACTGGAAACACTTCCACCATCATCTTCATCATATTCATCGATGTCCAATCCTTCAGTCTGAAGCCCTTCAATCACTTCAGCAGCAGTAAAACGCGGCTGTCGTGATCTACTTTGCTCCAAAACTCGTACTCACCTGCAATGCCATTTTCGATATGTATACAGATAAGCAAGTCATGTGGGGTGCCGAAGTCGGTCATTTGCCGATGAGTGTATTGCTACGGAATCTCATGAAGTAACTTTCCACTTGACCCTTGACACGTCTGCAATGCCCAGTGTAGCTTCAGTTGGCATGCTACGTCACGAGGGAAGTGTGGAAAACTTTTCAATTATCAAAACTGCTGTCGCGTTCCGTTGTCCGAAACCGAGCCGCTATAGCGTTTGGTTGTATTAAGAGAGTTAATAAGTGATTTAGATAAGGACTAAAACAAACAAATCAGCTGGCACCATTTGCTCCAAATGCACTGCTATTGTTTATGTTTCCTGTGCATATCTGTTGACCATCTTGATCTCCCAGTACTGTGACAATGCAAGAACACTACAGCTTTGATTAAAAACAATAACTGAAATGAAAGGCTAAGCTAAATGACAGAGAGAGAGTCAATTTTTATACCAAATTAAACAAAAAGCATACTTAAAAAGTAATAGAGACAAAACCGCATGCATGAAAAAGAAAAGTTTCCCTTTTTTTTTTTTTACTGATCTACTTTTTCTGTTTCAGGTTCCAATGTCTGATGTGTTGTGAGAAACTAGAAGATCAGAAAAGTCTGTATGCACATTTGTGTGAACATTTGGATTACCACCCAGTACGCTGTGGGCTTTGTTTGGAACAAGCTGCCACGGTTGTTGAACTAGAGAAGCATCACTCCATGGAACATCCGGGGAAGTCTTTGGTTCACAGAGTAAGCTGCAGACATGTTTGTGTGTAAACATTTATTTTTATGTAATATGGACCTGGGTATGATTTTTGTTGTGTGTGTGTGTGATGATGACATAAACAAAACGGTTAATCACTTGGACCAGATTGTTCATCATCATAATCAAGTGCCTTTGCCACATGGCATTGGCAATCATGGCTTTCCATCTGTTTCTATCCCTTGTTGTCGCAAGCACATCTGCCACCCTCTGTCTTCAACCACTCTGCAAGTCCATCCAATATTTTGTCCCTGGGTCTACCTGGTGCTCTCTTTCCCGCCAGCTTTCCTGTTGTGATCAGGTGCTCCAATCCCCTTTCCCTCATAAAATGGCCTTTTAATTACACATACTATACCGTGGCTCACTAATGCAATAAGCGGCAGCGATTTGCCATTCCTGCCTCATAAACAAAGTCCGAAGGGACCATAACTCTGAGAGTATCCATGTCTTGCGCATTTTGCTCTTCCTCTTTTCTCGGCAGCCATCTTCCACCTCGCCTCGTACTCTCTGAGCAGCTAAGTATTTTTCGATTTCGCTACGCGATCGATCGATTCTCGTTGCTGTTTTTGTGTCTTGCCTATGTTTTCGTTTAAGGGAGAAACTTATGTGAAGCGATTGGGTGGTAAAGCGAGGGTTAAGAAGATTTCGTCCGCCGAATTCTCCAACCCACAGACCAGTGGTTCGACCGGCGCACCAAAACCCGCTCTCTCTTCATCTTTGTCTCTCCCTTCTACGTCTTCTCTCTCTTACTCTCTCGAGTCATCGCAACTCAGCTACGGTTCTGTTGCGGTGACCACGAGCCCTCAACTCAGCTGCGGCTCAGTTGACTTTTCATCATTTTGCAGCCTTCACACTGCCCATCACAGTTATCGACTTAACTGCGGTTCTGTCGATTCTGTGCTCGCCCCCTTCGTACAGCTCAACTCCGGTTCTGCTGATACTGTTTCAGCCCCTATGGCTGAAGGGCGACTTGGGTATGGGTCTCCTTCGGGAGGCAGGAAGGCCAGCACTTTGACTGAAACTGGCTCACCCCCTGGTTCGCCAGGCGGGACACCCCCTGGTTCGCCAGGTGGGCCAAGGGAGGCAACCCACCTATTACGGGCGTCAGATCGTCGATCCGCCCCGGTTGCCTCCCTTCCTTCCCCGCAGCCTGCTGCTGCCCCCGCCCCAACCTCTGTCCCATTCCGGACAGAGCACTTGGGCGCCTTGGCAAATACCAAGCGACCCATGGTGGGCTGGCACCTCTCTGTCCCCTTCCGGACAGAGCACTTGGCCGCCTTGGCAAATGCCAAGCGGCCCCCAGCAGGCTGGCCCTTTGGGCACTGGGGAACCCCCGACCCACGGGGACCATTACCCGCGGGCGTCAGACTGTAGGTCCGCCCCGGCTGGTCATCACAACTCAACTACGGTTCTGTTGCCATGACCACGAGCCCTCAACTCAGCTGCGGCTCTGTTGACTTCTTGTCATTTTGCGGCCTTCACACTGCCCCTCACGGTAATCGACTCGGCTGTGGCTCTGTCGATTCCGTACTCGCCCTCTCAGTACAGCTCAACCCCGGTTCAGCTGCTACTGTTTCAGCCCCTATGGCTGAAGGGTGACACGGGTATGGGTCTCCTTTGGGAGGCAGGAAGATCAGCACCTTGACAGAAAATGGCTCACCCCCTGGTTAGCCAGGCGGGACGCCCCCTGGTTCGCCAGGCAGGCCAAGGGAGACAACCCCCCTATTACGGGCGTCAGATCATAGATCCGTCCTAGTTGTCTCCCTCCCTGCAGCCTGCTTGTGCCCTCAACGCAGCTGCGGCTCTGAAAAAGGCTCACCCCCTGCTTAGCCAGATGGGTCATAGGTGACAACACCCCTGCCGTGGGCGTCAGACCGGGGTCCGCCCTGGCTTGGTCATCACAACTCAACTACGGTTTTGTTGCCATGACCACGAGCCCTCAACTCAGCTTCGGCTCTGTTGACTTTTTGTTATTTTGCGGCCTTCACACTGCCCCTCACGGTAATCGACTCAGCTGCGGTTCTGTCGATTCCGTACTCGCCCCCTCCGTACAGCTCAACCCCGGTTCAGCTGCTACTGCTTCAGCCCCTATGGCTGAAGGGCGACACGGGTACGGGTCTCCTTTGGGAGGCAGGTAGGCCAGCACTTGGGCAGAAAATGGCTCACCCCCTGGTTCGCCAGGCGGGCCAAGGGAGACAACCCCCCTATTACGGGCGTCAAATCGTAGATCCGCCCAGGTTGTCTCCTTTCCTCCCCTGAAGCCTGCTTGTGCCCCCGCTCCAACCTCTTTGTCCCATCCGGACAGAGTGCTTGGTCGCCTTGGCAAATGCCAAGCGACCCACTGCGGGCTGGCACATCTCTGTCCCATTGTGGACAGAGCGCTTAGTCGTCTTGGCAAATGACAACCGACCCCCAGCAGGCTGGCCCCTTGGGCACTGGGGATCCGGGGACTCCATCGGCTCAGCCCATGACGCCTCCCATGGCACCGTACATGGCGCCATGGCAGCACTTCCCATCTATGGGATTTCCCCATGCCTCGTTTGCAGGGTATACTTGGTGGCCCTGCTTTATGCCCGGCGCCCCACCCACGCAGGCGTCTGCCCTGACCACCACTCTGGATCCTCCCCCCCCCCCCCCCCCCCAGGTCGGATTTATCCCCAAGGGGGCCTCCCCGGGGCTTCTGACCCCAGTCCATTTGGAGTTTCTCTGTAGGCGGGCCAGGGGTACACTGACTCCACAGCCCCAGCCTCCCCTTTCCTAAAAGAGTCGGCTTGGTGGCTGACTCGGTGATGTGAGGGGCACTGAGGCACAGGACATCGTGATGACCAAGCCAGGGCGGACCCCGGTCTGACGCCCACGGCAGGGGTGTTGTCACCCATGACCCACCTGGCTAAGCAGGGGGTGAGCTCCTTCCAGGCTCTGTGCCCGACTTCCTTGGAGCTCTGGCTTACGGGAAATTCCTGAGGCCAGAGAAACTCCCTTTCCACAGAGTGGTCCTCACGGTCCATGAGGCCATTCGAGAGTCGCCACTCTCCCTCACACAGGATAACCTCCTTGGCTTAGCGCAAGAGAGGTCTCAGGCCCAGCAGCGGCATATCTCCCTCTCGCAGCGCTGTCTGGCAACTGGGAGGAGATTGCCATGAGGGGTCTGGAAGTGGATCCAGTGGTGGATTCCTTCTTGGGTGCGGTCTGGTGTCCGCTCTTCAGGACCCAGACTACGAGCCCGCTTCTCTCCGTCAGTCACCTATCTCTCCCACAATGGTTGCTTCCATTCACTCCATGGTGAAAAGAGCTCAAGCACTCAACCAATGCCCTTCGCCAGATTGTACCTCAATTCAGTCCTGTCAAGGCCAAATGCAGTACTCTTACCATCTTTGGTCACCCGCTCTTCATCTGCCAGAGCTTCCTCGAGAGCTGTGCCACTTAGGTCTGGTTCCCTCTTCGGGACCCACGTGCAGGCCACTATCAAGAGTCAGGACGAAATCAGGAGGGACCTCGCCCTTCACTCTGGTCCCGCTTGCCCCGTGGCAAAGCGCCCTGCTCCGGCAGCTCCCCCACCTTCCAGGGGCCTCCATAGGAGACATTTTGCGCCTCCTTCAGCCCCAAAGGGGCTAGGGCAAGCACCCCCCCCCCCCCACACGTGATCCTGTGGGCAGTCTGTCCCGATCACATAGACACTTTCAGATGGAAACCCCTAGCTCCATCTGTGATGCCTTGCTCCCGGACGACTGGGGGATTTCCATTGATCTCAGAGATGCGTATTCCCATCTCTTTATTCACCCAAGGGACAGGACGTACCTCCAATTCGTTTCGAGGAACCGATTCTTCCAGTTCAGGGCTTTTCCCCAGGGTTGCTTGGAACCAATCATCAGTGAGCAAATGGCACTCCCGGTCCCGGTTAGCCCAGGGAGTCCATATCACACACCCCCCTCCTCAGCGGGCTTGTTCACGGGTGCGTCCTAATCCGGGTGGGGGGCCTACGTGGGCCTGCTAACAGCAGCAGGTCAATGGTCACAAGACCTCCTTTCCTGTCACATCAACATTCTGGAACTGGAGGCAGTTTTTTCAAGCCCCCAGAGACTTTCTCCCCTTTCTTAAGGGAAAACATGTTCGCATCGACACGGACAACACTACTATGGCTCGTTACATCAACAAGCAAAGGGGCGCTCGCTCCCACTCCTTGTCTCGGAGAGCGGAACAGCTTCCACTCTGGTGTGTAGAACAGTCCTTTCAGATCTCAGCGATGCATGTCCCGGGAAAGATGAACATACTTGCGGCCTCCGTCCGCAGCTCGCACACGATTCTTCCCTTAGAATAGGCACTGGTCTGTGCAGTTCTGCAGCCAGTGGTGGCAGCATGGTCCAATTCACAAGTGGACCTGTTTGCCACCAGATTCCACCGCCGCCTTCATCTGTAGGTCTTTCCAGTCCCAGATCCTTTGGCTTGGCCCGTGGATGCTCCGTCATCCCACGGTCAGTCCTCTCGGGGCTACGCCTTCCCTCCGTTCCCCTAACTGGGAAAGTTCCGCAGAAGGTCCGGGCAGACTCTGCCACGATGGTTCTCGTGGCTCCTCGATGGCCTGCCCAAACATGGTTTCCGGAACTGCTGCACCTGTTCCATGTGCCTCCAATAAAACACACTGTCACAGGCCGGTCCTTGCTTCAACCAAGGTCACGCATTCTGCACAGCAACCCGGAGGCTCTAAACCTTCCTGCTTGACTGCTGTGCAGGCCTCAATGTCTCCATTAGGCTTGTCCCCGGCAGTGATCGGCCCTGTGGTGCAAGCATACAGACCGGACACTCAGGGAACGTATAGTGCCCACTGACACAGTTGGCCTTCTGGGAGCTCCTCAACTTTCCAGTCACCCCCGCGCTCGCAGTGGGCCAACTACCACGGCCTTCTTCGTCGGGGGAAAACCTTTTGTCCTCCTCAGTGAAGGGACGCAGGGCAGCCATCTGCAATACCATCAGCCAGTCGGGTAGTCCTTCATTCGCGGACAACCCTGTCCTGCTGGATATTGTCCGTAGGGCTTCCCTTCGGGAAGCCTGACTCCCCGCGGCACCCGGCCGAGGATCTCCTTCTCGTCCTCTCCTCCCTGGGACTTTCGCCTTAACGAGCCCATCAGGGAGTGTTCTCCCAACTTCCTCTCATTTCGGACGGCCTTTCTACTCTAGCGTTGGGGAGGCACTGTAGCGAAGTGCACGCTCTTGGCGGACTTCCCGGGGATGTTGCTTTTGAACCGGAGGGCTCAATGTCTCTCCGCCTACTCCCGGACTTCTTGGCCAAGAACCAGCCGCCAGGTTCTCCTACTCTATCTCCATTCATCCCCTGACGTCTATCCTTGCTCCGGATGACGAAATCTTCTCGCCAGAAGCAGCACCACCTGTTTCTCTCTTACAACGAAAGTTATAAGAAGGCTATTAGCCACACATCCCCCTCTCGATGGCTGTGAACAGTCATCAAGGATGCGTATGCCAGGCCGGGCTCAGATTCGGCTGTTTTCTCCCTGAGGCCCCATGAGATTGGAGCATGGGCCTTGTCACTGGCGTTCACTCAGGGCCAGCCCCCTGAGTGTCCTGGACACCACGCATTGGCGTTCTCTGGGCACGTTTATTCCATCCTACCGGCGCGATGTATACCGTCTGCGCGACGATGGATCTAGGGGTATCGCTTCCGCTGTGGTGGCTCAACACTCCATCTCTGCTGCACGCCCTGACTTGTCTCATTCCTCCAGGCGTTAACCAGGTAAGCCCTCCTTCCGGGTAGTGCTATTCTGCATTAGTGAGCCACGGTATAGTATGTGTAATTAAAAGGAAATTTTCCTTCTAAAATTACGTTTAATCTAACATACTTACCGTGGCTCACGCAGAGTCCCTCCCGTCCTCCCCGCCTTCCTGGTTCCTTCCGTTCACAGTCAGGGTCTTGGTTTCCTCGAAAAAGGAGAGAAGCGCATGCGCAAGACATGGATACTCTCAGAGTTATGGTCCCTTCGGACTTTATTGTTTATGAGCAGGAATGGCAAATCGCTGCCGCTTATTGATTAGTGAGCCACGGTAAGTATGTTAGATTAAACGTAATTTTAGAAGGAAAATTTCCTATACATGTTGCCTGTCTTTTCCTAATCTTCATTATGAATGATCTTGTGTCTGCCTCCATCAAGACTGTCTCGTTTGTTTTTTTTGCTGTCCATGGAACTCTCAACATTCTTCTTAGAAACCACATTTTGGCTGCCTCAATCTTGTTCTGCCTTTGTTGTTGACTGTCCACGCCTCACAACCGTATATCATTATTGGTTCTATATAACATTCAAGAACTCTCTTCTTGATCTTAACTCACTCGGGACAGAGAGTATTTCCCCTTGCATTTCCCCAGGGACGGCCCATTTTGAAGGGTTAGGAAACAAATCACAAAAAATACAAAACATAAAGGAACAAAATGAAACTTTCAGATCTGAATATTTACATGCTGGGTTAGTTCGTGCCAAAATATTGAAGTTCTTCCTTGAATATTTCTTCTTCATGTGCCATGTTGAAAATACTCCAAATTTTGTGGTCATGATCACCGTACAGTCACACACTCTGATTAGCTCCATGAAGTCAAAGGTGAGAAGGAGAAGGTCTTTGTATGCACAAAACAACATGAATAAAATAGACTTTGCTCAGGGTAAAGAAAAAAGGTTATCAGTGATATTATATGAATAAATGTTACAAATTGTTACACAGGGGAATTTGGGAAAAAAGGAGCACACCGGATGCTTCAGTTCCTATGCACTGTTTTCCTAATCATCAGTGTAGTTCTGGCATGAGTGATACAGCTGAAAGCAGGTGATGGTCTTGTTGGGCTAGCATAGTTTGTCACAGAGGGCAACCCCACACTTTTTACACCAGTTGGGGGTTTGCCGCAGTTGAACCTCCGGGTATCTCCTGCTGCCAGCACTACACACATGGCACTTCCTATAGTTCTTCCTCGCTGGGGATGGGTGGCAGAGGGCAGGAGAAGTGCTCATTCTGCTTGCCACTCAGTTCTCTTGTGCCTTCTGTTATGACAATGGAATTTAGAAAGTCTTCTGTCACAAACTGATTCAAGAAATCAAAGGGAGCGTGGCACTCAACTGGGACATGCAGGCCACAAGAGCCAGAGAACGGAGGCAAAGTGGGGGAAAAACTAAAATCTTTGTGCCAGTCATGCATAGGAAAGTGAATGAAAACTCCTTCAGACATGTGACTCACTGTGCTTGGCCCGCTGACCGCTCGCCTCTCGTGACGTATACGCCCATCTCCCTCTCCCATTTTACTGTCATCTGAAACTGGGTCACTGTCAGTATACCTTGTTGCTGGCAGCTCCCATCACTTGATACACTTTCACCATTATCTTCATCATACTCCTCGATGTCCAGTCCTTCAGTCTGAAGCACTTCAATCACTTCAGCAGCAGTAAAACGCCGCCGTCGCGATCTACTTTGTTTGAAAACTGGTACTCGCCTGCTACGCCATTTTCAACACGAATTCAGATTAGCCAGTCGTGTGGGGTGCCGAAGTCAATCGTTTCCTGACAAGTGTATTGCTACGGAATCTCTTGAAGTAACTTTTCCCTTGACACGTTTGTAGTGACCAAAAATCAGATTGACTACATCCTGATCAACAAAAGATTTAGAAATACTTCACTGTCAGCAAAAACACTACCAGGCGCAGACTGCAACAGTGACCACAATCCTGTAGTGGGAAGATTTAGACTGAAATTGAGGAAAAGGAAACAGACCAAAAACAACATCAAATTAAACCTTGGACTCCTAAAGACAGATGAAGTGATATGTAAAAAAATTAATGTACATGTTCAAAACAAATTCAGTGCTTTGGAAGACGTTGGTGACAGTGAGGAACAATGGACAAAGTTGAGGAATTCGATAAATGAAGCTTGTGAGGAAATCCCTAAGGCAGATAGAAAAGCAAAAAAGAGCTGGATGACTAATGAAATTTTGGGCTTGATGGAGGAAAGGAGGAAGGCAAAGAGAAACGAAGAGATCTACAGGAAGATAAACAAGGAGATCAGGAATAGGTGCAATGAAGCTAAGGAAGCTTGGCTGAAAACAAAGTGCAAAAAAATGGAAGACCGACACAAAACGGATCCTTAGGGTATGGACAGACGAATTGAAGAAATTGTCCACAGGAAAAATACATGCACATCAACTGGTTGCTTGAAATCGAAAGATGGCACGCTCATCACAGAAAAGGTCCAAATATTACATGTAGACAGATGGGGAGAGTACATTAAAGACCTTTTTGAGGATGACAGAAACGAAGAACACATTATAAAAAAGAACTTTGAGGGACCACCCATAATGAAAGATGAAGTTAGAGCGGCACTGAAAAAAATGAAACCAAGAAAAGCCCCAGGACCAGACAACATTACTACAGAGATGATTGAAGCCCTGGAGGAATTTGGCATAGAAAAAATAACAGTCCTCCTAAATGAAATTTACGACACTGGAAAAATCCCCAAAGATATGTCAAAATCAATGTCAAAATCAATTTTCATTGCACTTCCAAAGAAGACAGGGGCTCTAGAATGCGAACCATCGCACAATCAGTTTGATGAGTCATGTAACAAAAATCCTGTTAAGAATAATCATGATGAGGACAAGGAATAGAATCAAAAGAGAAATAGCAGCAGAAGAACAGTGTGGATTTGTGAAAGGGAAAGGAACTATTGATGCCATATACATCCTAAGAACTATCATAGAGAGGTCAAATGAGATGAATAAGGATTTGTATTTATGCTTTGTTGACTACACCAAGGCTTTCGATCAGGTAAGACATGATGAATTGATCAATCAACTGGAGAGACTCAATGTTGATGGAAAAGATCTATGAATAATCAGAAATATGGACTGGGAACAAACAGCTGCAATGAGAATAGAAAACAATGTAAGCTCTTTCCAAAACATCAAAAGAGGAGACAGACAGGGTTGTGTTTTGTCACCAGATCTGTTTTCACTATACAGCGAAAACATCATGAGAAAGCTAGAAGAAGACCCTGGATTAAAGGTTGGAGGGAAAATGATAAACAACATTCGATATGCAGATGACACCGTGCTAATTGCAGAAAGTGAAAGGGACCTACAAAACCATGTGAATATACTAGAAATAGTCAGCAAAGGTAAGGGGCTGGAACTGAACAGCAGGAAGACTGAAGTCATGGTGATCAGTAAAAAACATGAAATCCCCTCCTGCAAAATAACAGCAAATGGCACAACCTTGACACAGGTTGATAAATTCAAATACCTGGGAATGATCATTTCATGACGGCAGATGCACATCAGAAATAGCCGGCAGAATCGGCCAAGCCAAAACAGCATTCAAGAAGATGACAGGCATTCTTACCAACAACTGCCTATCAGTTAACATCAGGAAGAGAGTTCTTGAATGTTATATAGAACCACATTCTTACCAACAACTGCCTATCAGTTAACATCAGGAAGAGAGTTCTTGAATTTTATCTAGAACCAATACTGCTATGTGAGGCGTGGACAGTCAACAAACAAAGCCAGAACAAGATTGAGGCAGCCGAGATGTGGTTTCTAAGAAGAATGTTGAGAGTTCCTTGGACAGCAAAGAAAACAAATGAGAAAGCCTTGATGAAGGCAGACACAAGTAGATCACTCATAAGGAAGATTAGGAAAAGACAGGTAGGCAATGTTTATAGAAAAAGACAGGCAATGTTTATAGGCCATTGTATGAGGATGGGGGATTTGGAGAATTTGGTCACAACAGGAAAGCTGGAGGGAAAGAGAGCACCGGGTCGACCCAGGGAGAAAATGCTGGATGGACTTGCAGAGTGGCTGGGGATGAGGGGGGTGGGAGAGATGCTAGGGGCAACGAGAGATAGAGACAAATGGAAGTCCATGATCGCCAACGCCATGCGGCAGGGCACCTGATGATGATGATGATCTGCCGTCTGGTGAAATGATTGTTCCCAGGTATTTAAACCTGTCTCAAGGTAGTACGGTTTGCTGTTATTTTGCATGAGGGGATATAATGTTTTTTACTGATTACCATGACTTCAGTCTTCTTGCTGTTTAGTTCCAACCCTTTACCTTTGCTTTCTATTTCAAGTCAGGAATGATTATACAGTTCAGTGCACTAGCCTTTTTATGGAACAGTTCAGTGCACTAGCCTTTTTATGGAACAGTTCAGTGCACTAGCCTTTTTATGGAATAGTTCAGTGCATTAGCCTTTTTATGGAACAGTTCAGTGCACTAGCCTTTTTATGGAATAGTTCAGTTCACTAGCCTTTTATGGAACAGTTCAGTGCACTAGCCTTTTTATGGAACAGTTCAGTGCACTAGCCTTTTTTTGGAACAGTTCAGTGCACTAGCCTTTTTATGGAACAGTTCAGTGCACTAGCCTTTTTATGGAACAGTTCAGTGCACTAGCCTTTGTGATGAAACTGTTCCTCAGGCTGGAGTAGAAGAGCTTGGTATTTTTTGAGTCAGCATAATCCTGGATCTCCGTTGCCTTCTTTTTCCACCATTCATCTCTCATGGAGAGCAACCGCTTCTGAACTTTTCCTCTTAGATGGTGACACTTGTCCTGCTTTGAGTCAGACTGTTTGTCTGCGGCATACTTCTCAGCAAGACTTTGAATTTCAGAATCGTTGTCATCAAACCAGTTCTGGTGATGTCTTTTGAAGATGTCTATTGTCTCTTCGGTGGCGGTGTCAACTTCATTTCTGAATTTGACCCAGTTTTCTTCTGTCTCTCCTTTGGTGAAGGCAACTTGCTCTAGATGCTTTGAGAGTTTATTCTCTAAGGCAGCTGTTATGCCAGGGTTATTGATTTTCCGAACATCCAGTTTTTGGGGAGGTTTGCCCTGGGGCCTTCTTTTTCTTCACACCTGGAGGTTCACCTTTGATTTGAGGAGAAGGTGGTCTGCTGAGCATTCAACACCTCCCATTGCTGTGATGATATGAAAATCACTTAGATCACATTGTCTGCAGATGGTAAAATCTGTTTGATGCCAATACTTTGATCTTTGATGCATCCAGGTGGTTTTGTAAGCGTTGTTCAGTTTGAAGAATGTATTTGTGACTGAGAGATTGTGATGGGAGCATAGTGAAAGCAGAAGTTTGCCGTTTGAGTTCTCATGACCAATACCATGCTGACCAGTAATGCTACTCATGCTGTATGATTTGAGCCGATTCTCGCATTGAAATCCCCCAGGATGGTCAACTTGTCACCTGCAGGTACGCTGCTTACAACTTCATCAAGCTGTTGGTAGAAGGCTTCTTTGTTTTCATCTTGGTTTGTCATGGTGGGGGCACAGACACTTAACAAAGTAGCATATGCATTGTCTGATAAGGGGAGCATCATAGTCATGATTCTGTCATCGATGCCCTTGGGCTGTGACTCCACCTGCCTTTCTTTCAGCTTTGCGACCTGACCAGTATATAGTGTATCCTGATCAAACCTCGCTTAATTTTTAAGACCCTTGTCTAAAAATCATTTCTCACTGAGGGCAGTAATGTCAGCTTTGTATCTTTGGAGCTCTTGTGTTACCAAGGTGTTCTTTCTGGTTGGTTGGCCTCTTTCTATCCAGGAGAGTTCACACATTCCAAGCAGCAACAATCAAGGGCTTAGCAGTCCGTTTCCATTGACGGGTAGCCTGACGAACCCAGAGATTCTTAGCACCCTTTGCTCCTTTCCCTGTCTGCCCGCGACCTTGAGCAGTGGTTCCAGAGCTGCTGGGGACTGAGGGCCATTGTTTACGCATGTCTGTCATGTTTGTGAGGGGGTTGGCACTAGGTGCCGTGCACATATATATGTAAGTTGCCGGTGTTTGCACCAAGCCTCAGCACCTCTCTCCACCTGCCTCCACAAGTCCAGGGCAAACTGAGGTAAGATAGTGGTTCTCATAGGAGACACAGACAACTGAACAGTAGATGGCAAGTCGCAGCATAAGTCCCAAAACACAAGCAGTGCTCTGTGCAGTGCCCTTTATGCAGTATGCAGCTGGGGATTTTCTGTCTGGGTTTACTCCCATAGCCTTTCCCCACCCAAGGGATAACCCACAAGGCAGCAGAGACAGGCGCAGGTTGTACTGTACAGTCTGCTGTCATACTGTAGCAGAGACTTCACTCTGGCTTCACACACACATGTATATAAATGTTAATAATATATGTGCATATTTGGTAACTGACACTGTCTTGATACACACATGTATATAAATGTTTATTGTATATGTGTGTATTTGGTAACTGACACTAGGTACCGGCAGGCACATTATTTTGCTAACATTATTGTGAAAAATTTGATGATTTTGGTGTTTTTTTATCAAACGCATATTCAGCTGTCACATCGCTACTTCTTTAAACCATTATGAGAAAAATAAAGATTGATTTCTCTTCTTTCAGTCAAGTGTATTCTTGTTATTACTGAGTGCGTGTGGTGACTGGATGATGACAAAATACGAGCTGTGTGCGTGATTGCTTTCCGCGTGTTGTGCCACTTTTTGGTAGAGGCCGAGTGAAGCCCCAAAGTGACACTCGCTTTTTCAACTGAAAGTCCACGCGCGACGCTCGCACTGCATAGCTTTATGTAGTATCAAAATGTCGGTCAGGCCATGAGGAAATTGAATACCTAACATCCAGTCTTGATTTGATTAAACCATTTGCAAGATATTAACTCAATCGAGTCGCAGTCTTCAGGGTCATTCTGCCCCCTCAATTCGGAGGATTTTTAGCACATTTTAAAAAAATATAGAAAAACAACCACATAAAGTAGACAAACAAAGTAAAGTGATACAGAAAGACCATGATTAGATCTTTACAAATAATATTTTTTTTATTTATGGTATTCCATGTACTTGTAAATGATGAGGTATCCAAATAGGTATCCAAAGGGGGGTAATTTTTTTTTTTTTGATGGATATGAACACATACACTGTGAAACAGTTTTAGATGAAGTCCAGAACATAATTTCCATGCTATGGATGTTTAAAATCACAAGATTACTGGCAGTTGTCACTTTTTGCATACAATTGCTCCAGAGCACAAAATATTTACAAAATTGTAAGGTTCGACTTGCTTTCCTTGACGCCATTTGCGAAATTCACATGTCGCGGGTAGCGCTGAAAAAAGGCTACTGTTGTCTTTGTTTCACATTGCCACAAACGGTCTAAGGTAAATAACTGTTGTAAACATACCCTAGTTTCGGTTCCCAGTGAGTTTTCCCTAAAACTGACGCTTCTGACGTAAAAAACAGCAACGAATGTCCGCCGTCGATAAATCGACGACACGTCTCCAAGCAGTAAACGGAAGTGACGGAGATTTTTTTCCGGCACGAAGCGATTGAGTTAACCCTTTTGTACGCACGGTGTTCTAAAAGTTTGAATTCTGACGAACAGGAATCTTGAAAATATGCCATCTTCAGGTGAAAACATGAAACTGAATATTCTTTCGTGTGCACATTGTTACAGTCATATTCATACGCTGTCGCGAATGGACTTTTGTCAGTTTGAATGAGTACCGACTTCCATCGTCTGCCGATATCAAACCAAGATGATGTTGAGTACTTTCAATTCTGTGCCGTCAGTTTTTGATGAAATTCAAGTATATATCGGTAAGTATGGATGAATTAAATCACATTTTTTCATCTTATGAGTAAATTTTACTCTGCTGTGGGATTAGATGAATAGATTTTAAGCTATTTGATCAGAACTGGCAACAATCATTTCAATCACAAACCAGCACATGTTTTCTCAGAAGAGAGAAAGCCAGGCAATTTAAGTTCGTCTTTTCCATAAATATTGACTGTCAGCGATGAATAATTTCCTTTAAAAGTTATAAAAAAAAATTTTATAATCTGAATTATTTTTATGAATGTTTACAGATCAAACATGATAATATAGATCTATATAAGATCAGTGATGAACAGCTTCTTTAAAAAGTTATACAAAAAGTCTTAGAATCTGAATTTTTTTTAATGAATGTTTACAGATCAAACATGATTATATAGATCTATATAAGATCAGTGATGAATAATTTCTTCAAAAAGTTATATAAAAAGTCTTAGAATCTGAATTTTTTTCATGAATGATTGTTTACAAAGTAACTATGATGATATGTAAGATATATTAGAATCTGAATTTTTTTTATGAATGATTGTTTACAAAGTAAACATGATTATATATAAGACCTACTATTTCTGTAGATCAAGAGTGCAACTGTTGTTGGATACAGTGTGTGTATTACATGCCTGTAGGTACTTGTGTGTGTAGTTGTGTGTGTGTGTGTGTGTGTGTGTGTGTGTGTGCATGCAAACAGTAGGTACCAGCAGCCTCTCTTCAGCAATGCGGGAATTGTGTCAGTCAGTGGAAAAATTGCACATGTTTATCAGTCAAATATTCTTGCAGATGAACATGAATGACAAAGTTATCATGAAGATAAAGATTGATCTATGCTGAGAGTTTTCTTGTTTCAGCCATATAGGCATTACTTAATTTTATGACCATTGTTTTGTGAAATTATAATAGGCACAATCTTATTATAATTTACACATATATCACGCCTAAACGAATATTATCCATCAAGGAATTTCACTTACTTTTTGTTAGGCCTGGGGTCACACACGGATAGTGAGAAGTGTTCTCACAGCTGAATAGTTCTACAACAAGCCTCTGCCCACCAGTCTGACGAGGGTTCGCTGAACCGATCAGGCCTAACAAAAAGTAAGTGAAATTCCTTGATGGATAATATTCGTTTAGGCGTGATATATGTGTAAATTATAATAAGATTGTGCCTATTATAATTTCACAAAACAATGGTCATAAAAGATTGATCTTTCCTCTATCGATCTGTGCTGTTTGTTTTTGTTTTAAATGCACCCATACGAAAATCTGCGCAAAAGAAAAAACCTCGCCGACCGACGAAGTTTCACTACGTGTCATGTAATGGCGACTGGCTCACGGCAGTGCTTGGGTGACCGGTTAACGGCAACTTAAATTATACAAGTCACACAGGACTACCTTCATGCAAATTAGTACAGTTGACAGGTCGAAACCCTGTCCTTCATTCCCGTATAATATTTATTTTATAAGATTATTAGTTTGTTAGTCTTCTAAAGGTCGGAATATTGGCAAACTTTGAAGAAGAATATCTGAGGACAACCTTGATATATCAGATTGCGTCCGCACATGCGCAAACAGCTATTTTTTGTTAAATTTAACCGTATACAGAACTATGAGATGTGACCTGTACCTGATGTGTGCGAGCCTCCGAAGGCCGAGTATCCATGATCTGCCATTTTAGCATTATGGGAACCTCGAATCATGGGGGCCTTCGAAGCGATCGCTGAAAGTCCAGTCAACGAATTTCTACCTGTGATCGTCAAGCTGAAGGACAAACATTGTAAACATCAACTGATTTTTCATTAAAATTGACTTAGAAGTTTGATTCAGTGAATTGTTTTTAATGTTTCTCTTTATTTAGAAAGATTTTAAAAGAAATCAGCGGCAGGTATAGCCTGCATAAGCAAAGAATAGAAAGTACGATCTGCGGTTTGATGTTTTATTGCCAAGGGATTTTTTTTAAGTGACCTGGAACTAGTAGAAGTAAAACTGTGTGAAGCGACTGCTTTCCAAAGGTGTTTGTATTGCTAGTATTTAATGAATACGATGGAATTTTGTTTTTAATACATCGAAATCATATATTTGTGCTAGCACTCGGCCAGAAATTCAAACCGGAAGTTGGTCGGCGAGTACATGTCGTCTATCGGATCAGATTCGAAAATTTTTATCATCGCAAAGAAACAGCAAATAGCGGTTTTGCACAGTCACACACGCGCGCATGCATGCACACAGGTACGCACACATTATCATAACACTATATAGCATCAGGCAAACACGGACACATAGCTCCACAAAGTCCAATGAGCCTTTCTAATGGCAAAATATAAGAATACTTTACTCTCAAAAGTAATAGCTGGCACAAATTAAAGAAAACACTTGAGAAAAAAATTAGGATTTTATTTCTATTTGTTTTCAAGGCATTGATGATTTTTTGTGGATGAAATTAACCATCACTGCCACCAAAACTTTAACAGCAGACACACACTAATATACTACTTCTACACTTAAATCTGTTGAGAACTGAGTGTGATAAGTCACGGGACGAGAACACGGCTTTTGTTTCAAAAATTAGTAACGCTGATTAATCATCACCTCAGGGGCTAAATCTGAAGACAAAAATTGAGGCAGTTTTAAAAGAAGCGGAGAGATTTTCAGTACATAGATCAGACATGGAAAATTTCTTTGTCTGTGGATATGGGAAGATGCATGTTACTGCGAAATAACTGATGAAAATAACTTATTGATAAACATTAGGAATGAGTATAGAAATGGCTGTAAGTCATATACTGCATTGCCAGGCATGTATCTTCTGCTGTTACACATTTTAGTTTCATTATGTTACTGAGAAGGATGTCTTTCTGTGCTAGTATGATACAACCTCTTGTCTTTCTGTGCTAGTATGATACAACCTCTTGTCTTTCTGTGCTAGTATGATACAACCTCTTGTCTTTCTGTGCTAGTATGATACAACCTCTTGTCTTTCTGTGCTAGTATGATACAACCTCTTGTCTTTCTGTGCTAGTATGATACAACCTCTTGTCTTTCTGTGCTAGTATGATACAACCTCTTGTCTTTCTGTGCTAGTATGATACAACCTCTTGTCTTTCTGTGCTAGTATGATACAACCTCTTGTCTTTCTGTGCTAGTATGATACAACCTCTTGTCTTTCTGTGCTAGTATGATACAACCTCTTGTCTTTCTGTGCTAGTATGATACAACCTCTTGTCTTTCTGTGCTAGTATGATACAACCTCTTGTCTTTCTGTGCTAGTATGATACAACCTCTTGTCTTTCTGTGCTAGTATGATACAACCTCTTGTCTTTCTGTGCTAGTATGATACAACCTCTTGTCTTTCTGTGCTAGTATGATACAACCTCTTGTCTTTCTGTGCTAGTATGATACAACCTCTTGTCTTTCTGTGCTAGTATGATACAACCTCTTGTCTTTCTGTGCTAGTATGATACAACCTCTTGTCTTTCTGTGCTAGTATGATACAACCTCTTGTCTTTCTGTGCTAGTATGATACAACCTCTTGTCTTTCTGTGCTAGTATGATACAACCTCTTGTCTTTCTGTGCTAGTATGATACAACCTCTTGTCTTTCTGTGCTAGTATGATACAACCTCTTGTCTTTCTGTGCTAGTATGATACAACCTCTTGTCTTTCTGTGCTAGTATGATACAACCTCTTGTCTTTCTGTGCTAGTATGATACAACCTCTTGTCTTTCTGTGCTAGTATGATACAACCTCTTGTCTTTCTGTGCTAGTATGATACAACCTCTTGTCTTTCTGTGCTAGTATGATACAACCTCTTGTCTTTCTGTGCTAGTATGATACAACCTCTTGTCTTTCTGTGCTAGTATGATACAACCTCTTGTCTTTCTGTGCTAGTATGATACAACCTCTTGTCTTTCTGTGCTAGTATGATACAACCTCTTGTCTTTCTGTGCTAGTATGATACAACCTCTTGTCTTTCTGTGCTAGTATGATACAACCTCTTGTCTTTCTGTGCTAGTATGATACAACCTCTTGTCTTTCTGTGCTAGTATGATACAACCTCTTGTCTTTCTGTGCTAGTATGATACAACCTCTTGTCTTTCTGTGCTAGTATGATACAACCTCTTGTCTTTCTGTGCTAGTATGATACAACCTCTTGTCTTTCTGTGCTAGTATGATACAACCTCTTGTCTTTCTGTGCTAGTATGATACAACCTCTTGTCTTTCTGTGCTAGTATGATACAACCTCTTGTCTTTCTGTGCTAGTATGATACAACCTCTTGTCTTTCTGTGCTAGTATGATACAACCTCTTGTCTTTCTGTGCTAGTATGATACAACAACCTCTTGTCTTTCTGTGCTAGTATGATACAACCTCTTGTCTTTCTGTGCTAGTATGATACAACCTCTTGTCTTTCTGTGCTAGTATGATACAACCTCTTGTCTTTCTGTGCTAGTATGATACAACCTCTTGTCTTTCTGTGCTAGTATGATACAACCTCTTGTCTTTCTGTGCTAGTATGATACAACCTCTTGTCTTTCTGTGCTAGTATGATACAACCTCTTGTCTTTCTGTGCTAGTATGATACAACAACCTCTTGTCTTTCTGTGCTAGTATGATACAACCTCTTGTCTTTCTGTGCTAGTATGATACAACCTCTTGTCTTTCTGTGCTAGTATGATACAACCTCTTGTCTTTCTGTGCTAGTATGATACAACCTCTTGTCTTTCTGTGCTAGTATGATACAACCTCTTGTCTTTCTGTGCTAGTATGATACAACCTCTTGTCTTTCTGTGCTAGTATGATACAACCTCTTGTCTTTCTGTGCTAGTATGATACAACAACCTCTTGTCTTTCTGTGCTAGTATGATACAACCTCTTGTCTTTCTGTGCTAGTATGATACAACCTCTTGTCTTTCTGTGCTAGTATGATACAACAACCTCTTGTCTTTCTGTGCTAGTATGATACAACCTCTTGTCTTTCTGTGCTAGTATGATACAACCTCTTGTCTTTCTGTGCTAGTATGATACAACCTCTTGTCTTTCTGTGCTAGTATGATACAACCTCTTGTCTTTCTGTGCTAGTATGATACAACCTCTTGTCTTTCTGTGCTACTATGATACAACCTCTTGTCTTTCTGTGCTAGTATGATACAACCTCTTGTCTTTCTGTGCTAGTATGATACAACCTCTTGTCTTTCTGTGCTAGTATGATACAACCTCTTGTCTTTCTGTGCTAGTATGATACAACCTCTTGTCTTTCTGTGCTATTATGATACAACCTCTTGTCTTTCTGTGCTACTATGATACAACCTCTTGTCTTTCTGTGCTACTATGATACAACCTCTTGTCTTTCTGTGCTACTATGATACAAATCATCTGTGGATCACATTGTTTCAGACTAAATCAGTACATGCATACAAAATCTTAAAATCTTGTATATTAGAAACATTGCCTGTAAAGAGTGAAGCTGTAGCTTTTATTTGATTCACATGCAAAATTTCAGGAGATTCTATCAAGACATAATGTGAGTTATGTCTGTTTTAAGTTGGCCCGACACATGGGCCCTCACATTACTTGGGTACAAATGCATACAAGATATCTTATATCTTGAATATAACTAAGCTTGAAAATAATTTACTGGTAGCTTTCTGTCTATTTGATTCACATGTAAAATTTCAAGGAAATCCATCACAAAATAAACGAAATATGTGCGTTTTAATTTGGTCTGGTACGTGAACTGTGCTTTTTCCATCGTTCAAATGAGATATTTTGCCGTTTTTGGAGCCATATAACTCATGACTTTGTCACTTAAAGCTGCCCCCAAAAATTCAAGTTTCATACAATAACACTGTTTCTGAGACAAAGTGAACTCTGGCTAATTCTGTCTTCTTCTTTTTGTGTAATGGGGGTGCAAAAATGGCTTGTCATGCAATTTCGAACATTGACAAAATGATATATTTATGAAGTTTGCAGCACTGATGTGTAAATGTATGAACAGATCTGCATGTATGCTTGCTTTTTTTATGTAGCATATGTTGTTAAGAATTGAAATCAAGAATGACATTCTCTTTCTGAGGACTTCTCGGGAATTTAGGTTCCTGCATACTTGCTACATTTCACAATTGGCGAAAACATACGTAAACTGCCGTTTTCAAAGTGTGTTATCTCTGGACGTAATACAGCTAGAGACTTACTTTTTTTTAATTGTGCTTATTTTTTCTTGTACTTTTCAGAAATATAAGTGTTAATAACCTTTTCAGAAGTTTAATTTTTGGCTGCTGGTACCTACAAACAGTGCTATACCAGACGTGCACTTCAGTGTTAGGTACTGTGTATGTGTATGTGCTATGTTTGTTGGTATTTTAATGAATTGTGCCACTCTGACATAGATTGTTTGTGACTTGTACATAATTTGAGAGGCGCGTGTGTGTTTGTGGGTGTTGGTGTTTTTGCGTGCATCAGACTGAAGTATAAATCAGAATAGTGTTTTGTCTCGTTTATTGCAGAAAATGATTAGTTCCTCAAACTGAAGTCAGTTTTTCTGGCAAGTGGAAAATGCTGTCGTCTGAATCTCCCACAGTTGACACTGGACAACACTTTGCTTCTGCAGGTTTGTAAACTAAATAAATGTAGTACGATGTTTCCAGAAGGGCAGAGGGTGAGGCAGGGTATTAAATAAAATGAGGAAGTGGGGAAATATAGTGTGGATTGCAAAAAGTAAAATTATGACAAGTGCACATACATGAATTTGCAAACACCTCCATTTTAAAAAAAATCAAAATAGGACAATGTATCATCACTCAGAATGGGACAATGTATCATCGTTCAGAATGGGACAATGTATCATCGTTCAGAATGGGACAATGTATCATCATTCAGAATGGGACAGTGTATCATCATTCAAAATGGGACAGTGTATCATCATTCAAAATGGGACAATGTATCATCATTCAAAATGGGACAGTGTATCATTCAAAATGGGACAGTGTATCATCATTCAGAATGGGACAATGTATCATCATTCAAAATGGGACAGTGTATCATCATTCAGAATGGGACAATGTATCATCATTCAAAATGGGACAGTGTATCATCATTCAAAATGGGACAGTGTATCATCATTCAAAATGGGACAGTGTATCATCATTCAAAATGGGACAGTGTATCATCATTCAAAATGGGACAGTGTATCATCATTCAAAATGGGACAGTGTAGTATCATTCAAAATGGGACAGTGTATCATCATTCAAAATGGGACAGTGTGTCATATGAAGAAGACTGAGCAGAAATATGTGCAGGTAAAGACAATGTTTTACCGTCAGAGAGAGATCTCGGCTGTTTATGGGTTGATTTTCATCAAATTTTTATCTGTAGTATCAATAGGTTAAAAACATTCATCTACCTCATCTCCCCTTTCTGTCCTTCTATTACATTTACTGAAACATTTATTTATTTAAACATTGATTGCATATCATGGGTATGATAATCAAGTAGGCTACCAGGTGGTCAGAGCATCAAAACTTCACGGGAGTATCTACAGTTTGGATCCTGTCTGGGTCTGATGGGTAAATACTGAAAGGTGGAGATATTTCCCATCTCCAAGGTGAACTTAACTGCAGACCTGTTAGTGCCTGACAACCTTTGTGTGTAGGCATGCAGGAGATCAAATCATGTAGAAGATATATAGGGCTAAGGCCCTACATATTACTGATCCCAAAATCCAAAAATGGATATGACTTCCTACTTGGCTGTTACGAGCCATTAATGAAAACACATGTGGGTTGCAGCTCATGAACACAAAAGACTGTCAGTCTTGTGTTCAGTCATTTCTTTTCCAATACTTGTGAAGACACACATGCAGTACAAATTTGATCTCTCTCTCCATCTATACACATACAATAACAGTCACTGAGATTGTCTTCCTCTATGTCACCAGGTGATGCTGCTGATGGAGCAGGGCAACAAGTCATTTGATGAGGCAGCACTGTTTCTCCAGCAACTGTTTCCATCTACTGAAATTTCCAGACTACGCTATCTCCATCAAAACTCTGAGACAAAGTTGAAGACTACACACCCACCTCAGAGGACAGCTTTACTTTCTCAGACTGTGGAGATAACTCTGAGTGTTGGCCCTTTCCTTGAAGAGACTGGACTTTCACGTTCACAGATTCTTTCAGGAAATCCGGTGTTGTCTTTTGTGCCTCAGTCTTTTGGTCTTCTCAAAGATAAATTCTCTACAAAAGAAGGAAGATAAGCCTTTTTAGGTGAGAAGAACATGATGTAGTCCACAGAAAGTACATCATTTCGTCAGACATAGAGTTAGTCCCTTCATCAACCAGCAGAGGAACCTGGAGTTTGGCCAACTTGGATGAAATTAAATCCAAATTCAGGCTTTACATGACCCTGTTTTGTTAAATAAGAAAGCAAACTAGTACCACATGTATTACTATTACTCTAGTCTAGTAATAGTACAACTTTATGCCTGTTGTGTCAACACAAATCGTACAGCCCTTTTTCAACATTGGTCCCTTTGGAACCCTGACATTCGTTTATGAAATCATTTATAAGTATAGCATAAACACTGACACACTTCATCAGTACAGAGTGGACATAGTTTATATTGCTAGAAAGTAGGCAGACTTAAAATTCAGGTTCTTGCTTTTATAATGGTCATCTGTCATGATGTGACTAGCATAACTTCACATTGGGCTCATGAGATTTGGGTATTTTAGTGAGGGATTGACCTCATACCTTTATTCTAATTTGAATACAAGTAAATAGTGTAAAACAGGACATCATTCTGTGTATTGTGTCCAAATAAGAAGTCAATCCAACAACTGGTCCACTTCAGCAAAGACATGAGTATCTCAACACATGTACAGACACTCTGCCGCAAAGCATACATTGACCTTAGACGCATTAGTTATATTCGCCACTTACTTTCAGAAGACGCTACCAAAACATTTCTTTCTGCCTTTGTTCTCTCCAAATTAGACTACTGTAACTCCCTCTTTTCTGGCTGTCCTCAAAATCAATTAGACAAACTTCAAAAAGTACAAAACTCTGCCGCTAAACTTGTTTCTCGTTCCCGCAAGCATGATCATGTCACACCTATTCTCAAATCCCTTCACTGGTTGCCTGTTCAAGCTCGCATTGACTATAAGCTTGCCTCACTATGCCACTCTTTTTTCTCTGATCTCTCTCCTCGCTACCTGGCTGATCTTCTCTCTGTGTACACTCCCTTCTAGAAATCTCTGCTCCATTGCTGATACCAGATTGCTCCGTGTTCCACGCGTGCGCACAAAAACATTTGGACATCGCTCTTTCTCCTTCGCAGCCCCCACTATCTGGAACTCTCTTCCCTTTGAAATCCGACACCTAAAATCGACTTCTTCTTTCAAAACAGCTCTAAAAACTCATCTCTTTCAAAAATATTATCAGTAAGTTCAACCTCATTTCCCCCCAGCCTAATAGTAGAAAAGGTGTGTTAGTGTGTGTGTATGTTATAGTAGGTAGGTGGGGGGTGGGGGTGGGTGATTATAGAGCCCAATGTGCCTCACAGTACTTTGGGGTATAGATGTGGGGATTGTGGGTGGCATTTGGACTTGCGTGAGAATCCGTGTATGATTGTAGCGTATGTAGTATTTTTATGGATTTATTCTATTACTTTGTATTTGTATTTAGTGTATGTACGTGAGGTCCGAGAGATTGAAATATTGTGAGTGAATGATTGTAAAGCGTCATAAGCTCCACCGTAGGCAGAGATGTGCGCTTATAAATGGTCTCTTATTATTATTATTATTATTCAAAAGTTACAGTCGTTTGTACTCCTATGTCAGCTTGGTTCCTCCGTCACAGATAATTTTGGCAATTTCATGAAGTTTTGATCTCTATAACAAACAAACGTGGCTATTGTTCGTCTTCAAAAAAATTAGACTAAGTCTATATAGACAGTTGTACTAAAGTACAAACACAAGTTGCAATTAAAGCACATCTTCTCCAAGATACGAACCTGTAAACATGCCCTGCCGTGCTAATTTGAACTTATGAAAAATACGTATTTTGCTATTTTTGCTCCCTTACAACTCTCTTTGTAACTGAGTAAATGTCCTGCTTTTTTGTTTTCATGTAACCTTATATTACAAAGAATCAGTTATTTTAAAATGAAATCTCTAGTTGTTGTTGTTTTTTTTTTAGTACACATAATCAAAAACAGCTTTCCATAGTGTTTTTGCTTGTTACGTTAAAGGTGTCATCTTAAAACACATTATCTCAGAAAGAAAAGAGATAGAGCGTTACTTTTTTTTCATTTTGTTTCTATTAAAAAGTTCTATAAGAACAGTATGAAGACTAAGCTCTTCATGTTTATCCTAATTTTGCCTGCCGGTACCTATTGACACTGTCTTGACAAACACGTGTATATAAATGTTTATGATATATGTGTATATTTGGTAACTGACAGGTTACATTCTCCAAGAATGTGGTGTTCAAAATAAAAAGAAAATTATGGGTTTTTTTTTTCATAATTTTTTATTTTGTTGGCGTAATATTTTTGAAATAGCATGATTTACATTTGAACCCTTGAGTGCCGACATTTTTTGACATCCGGTGTTTTCCATGTGCCGGGGAAAAACGTGGCATCATGTGTTTTCATGGACAATCATTAGAATCTATAGTGGCCACGGTCCGATATTTCGGGATTGTCCATCAGTCTGGTGATCTGAGACTTCAGGATCCAGGCCACATCCCGAACTTGTGGCCAAGTGTAGCTGCTGCCTTTGAACCTGAGGAAATCCACCTCCACTTCTGTTTCACCATCCTGCTGGTAGACCTGAAACAAAGCACACAAGTCCTTATTGTGTGCTTGTATTTTGCCTAAAATGACTGAATGTTCAGTTTACTTTTCTGTGTAAGTTTTGTGACTGTTTAAACGCATGTCTGTAAAGTGTAATATGATTTTGTTGTTTGAATACCTTCTGACTTAGTCTCTGCCATGGATTTGGGGGAATTGGGCATTTTTAAAATTTGTTTGATTTTCCTGTCAAATGGTCTGTCCAGTAAAAACTCTAAGCTATAAAGTTTTTGTCAAATGTTCTATCCAGTAAAAACTCTAAGCTATAAAGTTTTTGTCAAATGGTCTGTCCAGTAAAAACTCTTAAGCTATAAAGTTTTTGTCAAGTGTTCTGTCCAGTAAAAACTCTAAGCTATAAAGTTTTTGTCAAATGGTCTGTCCAGTAAAAACTCTTAAGCTATAAAGTTTTTGTCAAGTGTTCTGTCCAGTAAAAACTCTTAAGCTATAAAGTTTTTGTCAAGTGTTCTGTCCAGTAAAAACTCTTAAGCTATAAAGTTTTTGTCAAATGTTCTGTCCAGTAAAAACTGTAAGCTATAAAGTTTTTGTCAAGTGTTCTGTCCAGTAAAAACTCTAAGCTATAAAGTTTTTGTCAAATGGTCTGTCCAGTAAAAACTCTAAGCTATAAAGTTTTTGTCAAATGTTCTGTCCAGTAAAAACTCTAAGCTATAAAGTTTTTGTCAAATGGTCTGTCCAGTAAAAACTCTAAGCTATAAAGTTTTTGTCAAGTGTTCTGTCCAGTAAAAACTCTAAGCTATAAAGTTTTTGTCAAGTGTTCTGTCCAGTAAAAACTCTAAGCTATAAAGTTTTTGTCAAGTGTTCTGTCCAGTAAAAACTCTAAGCTATAAAGTTTTTGTCAAGTGTTCTGTCCAGTAAAAACTCTAAGCTATAAAGTTTTTGTCAAGTGTTCTGTCCAGTAAAAACTCTAAGCTATAAAGTTTTTGTCAAGTGTTCTGTCCAGTTAAAACTGTAGGCTATAAAGTTTATTTTTTGCAAATGGATAGACTTTAATGTCAGAGTAAACTGAGACCTGTCTTTTAGACAACACTAAGGGAAATTGTTACCTTCTGACTTAGTCTCTGCCATGGATTTGGGGGAATTGGGCATTTTTAAAATTTGTTTGATTTTCCTGTTTCTAAAGATAGATGTAATCTAAGTTGCCTGTGTTTGCTGTGCAGTGTGTGTATATTGCGGAAAAGGAGGCGGAGCTAAACAGGCTGTTGAACCCAAAGATGCCAGAGAGGCCTGTGCCCCATCAGATGGAGGGTCACACTGAAGTTGACTTCAAGCAAAGCATCCAGTGTCAGTTATGTCAGGTCAGATGGTGGCTGAGATTTTGCTTTGAGTCTTTCTTTTTTTTCTTTTGAAAAAAGATATTTTTGTGATTTTTTTTTCTTTTAATTTTTCTTGCGTTGCTTTGTGGCATATTCATGATACCATACATGTTCTTGAAAGTTAAACCCTTTTGCTGCCTCGTCCAGTGAGATGACTCATCAGCAAAGTTCTTTATGCTTCACTGCCACAACCGATGACCCTTGAGTTCATTCATCGCTGATACATTCAGACTTTTCCATGGTTCGTATTTGGTTTGTTGACAAACCAGTGGTAGAATCTGTTGGTAGCTGGAAATCCCCTCAGCATCTTGGGACAAACTTATTTTTAAATCACTCGCTAAGTACGATTATGCCCCTTGCTGTTCCCCTGATACGCACCATTTGTATAGGTCATGAGAAAAATTCTCATACAAATAAATGAAAATAGAGAGTTCTGAAATTTGGCGGGTCATATATTAAAAGACTGGTGTACAACATGCTGAAATTTCAACTGTCTAACCCTCATGGTTGCTGAGTAACGATACAAGTAAAATGAGAGACATTTTCAGGTGAAAAATGTCTTACAAAATACGCAGTCAAGTCAATACATCAGCTCCTACAGTCACATTTTGAATGAAATTTCATAAAATCCAATGTGCACATACTCCACGTGCGCTGAAGGAAGAGATCATGTTGAACAGCGTTGAGTTGTTGAGTATTGTCCAGCCATTTGCTTTTCCATCGTCTGCTCTTCGCTGCGGAGATAGTTGGTCGTGAACTTTGCACTGTCCATACACCAACTGCGTAGTACAGTGACATAATGGCCTGAAATGAGGCTAAGAATGACCGAGGAATCTATTTCTGGCTATTAGTTTCGGTTAACGGAAATACTAAAAGCCCTGCAAATTTTCAAAACTCAAGTCGGATTTCTCCAACGCTCATAGACAAGCGTTGTTGAGACATGACTGGGAAATCCCGACGCTCGTAGCGAGAGAGTTAAAGTAATTTTATTGGAGAACCGAGCCTGATCACTCCGTGTCCACTAACTCAGCAAAATGGTGACACCAGGCCCAAACCTTATGGAACTCAGTAAGGATTTGCAATGCAAAGTTACAGCAAAAAGCTCTGATGAAATATGATTAGATGATATGAATGAAAAAGAGGTGAGCAATGAAGGGAGAGACACTGTTGATGGTCAATGTGAAAATGGTGCAGTTGCCGATAGAGTATTCAGCATTGAATCAGACAGTAGGACTGACAGTGAAGGAAATGGTGAGAACGAGTTATCACAGGAGATGGAAAGGGGTAGAAGTAAGGTGAGATGAAAACGGGGGGAGAGGACAGTATAAACGGCCTTGAAGATGGAGAGGGGTGTATAGTGTGGGTGAGGGAGGAGGTTTTGGGGAAGCATGTTGAGGGTGTCGATGTAAAGACTGCAAATGATGTTTAGCTTGTCATTGCAGATTTTACTGTGGATAGTAAAAAGGATCCTCAGCGCGCGGACCACATTGATTTGTTGTTTGTACAGCATAGATGGCAGTCTGATTCAAAAACTTGTTGGTCAAATAAATTAACATGCACATTAGACACTCCAACAGATGCTTTTGAAATGTTACAAAACATGGAAACATCAGCTGCCTTATATTCTTTCTTTATTTATCTTTAGAAAAATCCATACTTTTATGGGTATCAATCTGGTAAAAAAAGTCATAACCCAGGGGGTTGGTTTCCTCCCTCAGGCAAACCACATAACCTGGTGACCCATTAGCTGTGTTATTTGAATGTCATGCTTATAATGCAGGCGTTGGGGGTTCCTCCCTCAGGCAGACCACATAACCTAGTGACCCGTTAGCTGTGTTATTTGAATGTCATGCTTATAACGCAAGCATTAGGAGTTCCTCCCTCAGGCAAACCACATAACCTGGTGACCCATTAGCTGTGTTATTTGAATGTCATGCTTATAATGCAGGCATTGGGGGTTCCTCCCTCAGGCAGACCACATAACCTAGTGACCCGTTAGCTGTGTTATTTGAATGTCATGCTTATAACGCAAGCATTAGGAATTCCTCCCTCAGGCAGACCACATAACCCGGTGACCCATTAGCTGTGTTATTTGAATGTCATGCTTATAATGCAGGCGTTGGGGGTTCCTCCCTCAGGCAGACCACATAACCTAGTGACCCATTAGCTGTGTTATTTGAATGTCATGCTTATAACGCAAGCATTAGGGGTTCGTCCCTCAGGCAGACCACATAACCCGGTGACCCATTAGCTGTGTTATTTGAATGTCATGCTTATAACGCAGGCGTTTGGGTTCAACTATTGGTCAATCCTCATGAAGGCCACATTTGTGCGTGTGTGTGCTGTCAGTTCAATCGTTAGAGCATCATGCTGATAACACAGGGGTGTGGGTTTACCCCTCTTTGAGGTCTGGTAGAGCATCATGCTGATAACACAGGGGTGTGGGTTTACCCCTCTTTGAGGTCTGGTAGAGCATCATGCTGATAACACAGGGGTGTGGGTTTACCCCTCTTTGAGGTCTGGTAGAGCATCATGCTGATAACACAGGGGTGTGGGTTTACCCCTCTTTGAGGTCTGGTAGAGCATCATGCTGATAACACAGGGGTGTGGGTTTACCCCTCTTTGAGGTCTGGTAGAGCATCATGCTGATAACACAGGGGTGTGGGTTTACCCCTCTTTGAGGTCTGGTAGAGCATCATGCTGATAACACAGGGGTGTGGGTTTACCCCTCTTTGAGGTCTGATGGTTGTTGGTTGTTTTTGTTCTGGGTGGGCTGGTTTGTTCTCTTGATAAAGTCGGGGACTTAAGATCTGATGTCAGAGTTCAATCCCGGCCCGTAACATAAAAAACTGGCCATGTTTTGCTGCCCGTCATAATGCTGTTACCATTCTGGTGGTATCAGCTTAGTGTTTCATGGGTCCCCCTCCCCCTCCCCCTCCCCCCCCCTCCCCTCCCCTCCCCCTCCCCCTACTCATTTCAAGACCATGTCAGTGATAGGGTTTTGTGCAGGCTTAAGGAATCTACCAGATAATTGCTGGCAGATCTGGATGGAATTCATATGAAATTGTCCGTGAGCACTGAAACCGTCTTGACCACACTCCAAAGTCCAAAACTAGTTGATTGTATTTGATTAACTTTTTGCATTTGTTTTTAACACTATTGTGACTGGCCCTGCCTCTGCCTGAACTTCCTGCCAGCCTGAGCCTGCCTCCAATACATTTCCAGTAGTTGTAAAAAAAAAACTCTAGCAGGCCTGAATGAAGTCCAGTTGTCACCAAAATTTGTGTACTTAATGAAAAAAGGATGGTGAGTATAGCTGTGCTATTTATAAAGCTATTACTTAAATAGCTTTTAGCCGCCATCCAGTTCTGTACCATATATCAACGAAACGACTTTTAGCGCGACTCGGCAGTAGGTGAAGCTTGGCGTTCATGACTATAGTCGTGTCCCATCACAGATGTGTTAACTGTTTGAATGTGTGTGTAACTTTTTGTGTGTTAACTGTTTGTATGTGTGTGTAACTTTTTGTGTGTGTGTTTAACATTTTGTATGTGTGTGTAACTTTTTGTGTGTGTGTTTAACATTTTGTGTGTGTGTAACTTTTTGTGTGTGTGTTTACTTTTTGTGTGTGTGTGTAACATTTTGTGTGTGTGTGTGTAACTTTTTGTGTGTGTGTTTTAGTACTTTTACATTTTGTGTGTGTGTGTAACTTTTTGTGTGTGTGTTTTACATTTTGTGTGTGTGTGTAACTTTTTGTGTGTGTGTGTAACTTTTTGTGTGTGTGTTTAACATTTTGTGTGTGTGTGTTTAACATTTTGTGTGTGTGTGTAACTTTTTGTGTGTGTGTTTAACATTTTGTGTGTGTGTAACTTTTGTTGTGGTTTAACATTTTGTGTGTGTGTTTAACATTTTGTGTGTGTGTGTTAACATTTTGTGTGTGTGTTTAACATTTTGTGTGTGTGTTTAACATTTTGTATGTGTGTGTACTTTTTGTGTGTGTGTTTAACATTTTGTGTGTGTGTTAACTTTTTGTGTGTGTGTTTAACATTTTGTGTGTGTGTGTGTAACTTTTTGTGTGTGTGTTACATTTTGTGTGTGTGTTTAACATTTTTGTGTGTTGACTTTGTGTGTGTTTAACATTTTGTTGTGTGTGTAACTTTTTGTGTGTGTTTAACATTTTGTGATGTGTGTGTAACTTTTTGTGTGTGTGTGTAATTTTGTAGTGTGTTTAACATTTTGTATGTGTGTAACTTTTTGTACGTGTGTTTAACATTTTGTTGTGTGTAACTTTTGTGTGTGTATTAACATTTTTGTGTGTGTGTTTAACATTTTGTGTGTGTGTAACTTTTTGTTGTGTGTGTGTTAACTTTTTGTGTGTGTGTAACTTTTTGTGTGTGTGTGTGTAACTTTTGTGTGTGTGTGTAACTTTTTGTAGTGTGTTTAACATTTTGTGTGTGTGTTTAACATTTTGTATGTGTGTAACTTTTGTGTGTGTGTTTAACATTTTGTATGTGTGTTAACTTTTGTACGTGTGTTTAACATTTTGTGTGTGTGTTTAACATTTTGTATGTGTGTAACATTTTGTGTGTGTTTAACATTTTGTGTGTGTGTGTGTAACTTTTTGTGTTTAACATTTTGTGTGTGTGTAATTTTTTGTGTGTGTGTGTAACTTTTTGTACGTGTGTTTAACATTTTGTATGTGTGTATAACTTTTTGTGTGTGTGTTTAACATTTTGTATGTGTGTGTAACTTTTTGTACGCGTGTTTAACATTTTGTGTGTGTGTGTAACTTTTTGTGTGTGTGTTTAACATTTTGTGTGTGTGTGTAACTTTTTGTACGTGTGTTTTAACATTTTGTATGTGTGTATAACTTTTTGTACGTGTGTGTTTAACATTTTGTATGTGTGTGTTTAACATTTTGTGTGTGTGTTTAGCATTTTGTGTGTGTGTTTAACATTTTGTGTGTGTGTTTAACATTTTGTGTGTGTGTTTAACATTTTGTGTGTGTGTTTAACATTTTGTATGTGTGTTTAACATTTTGTGTGTGTGTTTAACATTTTGTGTGTGTGTAACTTTTTGTGTGTGTGTGTTTAACATTTTGTGTGTGTGTGTGTAACTTTTTGTGTGTGTGTTTAACATTTTGTGTGTGTGTGTAACTTTTTGTGTGTGTGTTTAACATTTTGTGTGTGTGTGTAACTTTTTGTATATGTATCAGTTACTGGTGTATTTGTTGGTCAACATTTGGTTTAAGCAACTTTTATTCATAAAAAAAAAAAGTAAATCCAAACTGTGCCAGACTTGATAACAAAGAAAACCTTTATCCTACCATAGTAAATGATATACAACAGTATAAATGTGAAAAGCAGGTAGCTGAATGCTTCTGTAGATATGAAGAGACAACCAGCTCATGTGAGCTGAGCATTTTATTGAAGCACACATCACACAGGGCGCAGGTCCTACCTTCATATTCACATGGGTGCAACTTTTTCCGTTTGACGACGGAATCTGTTTTTTCAAGAGTCAGAAACGGAAAAAAATCTGTTTTTTGAAAGTTTCAGCGTCTCAGACCCCCCCCCCCCCTCCCCCCCCGATACAGGGCACTGCCGGCCCCTGGACCACTTTCAGTTTTTTTGACTTTTTCTAAGTTGCACCCTTGTATTCAGCAGATGTCAGTCAGTCCAGCTTGTGAAGGCCTTGGAACAGTCAAAAACTGTGTATCAGGAATAGTTGGTCAACACACTGGACATTTGTGGATAAGATGGATTATTTCCCAGATTACTGGTGGATGTGAACAATTCGACTTGTGAAGGAAATTAACACAAGTACAAGCTTAATCATATTGTCAGCTTTGAGATATACAAGTATGGTTATACCTATGGGAAAGATTTTTAGTGACATTTTAGATTTTAAAGGAATATGGAGAGTTTGGTATGTAACTGATGTGATTTAAACATGATGTTAGCCCTGATATAGCTTCAGTAGTTGGCTGGGCTGTGAGCAGTAACATGATGTTAGATATGGCTTCAGTAGTTGGCTGGGCTGTAAGCAGTAACATGATGTTAGATATGGCTTCAGTAGTTGGCTGGGCTGTGAGCAGTAACATGATGTTAGATATGGCTTCAGTAGTTGGCTGGGCTGTAAGCAGTAACATGATGTTAGATATGGCTTCAGTAGTTGGCTGGGCTGTAAGCAGTAACATGATGTTAGCCCTGATATGGCTTCAGTAGTTGGCTGGGCTGTAAGCAGTAACATGATGTTAGATATGGCTTCAGTAGTTGGCTGGGCTGTAAGCAGTAACATGATGTTAGATATGGCTTCAGTAGTTGGCTGGGCTGTAAGCAGTAACATGATGTTAGATATGGCTTCAGTAGTTGGCTGGGCTGTAAGCAGTAACATGATGTTAGCCCTGATATGGCTTCAGTAGTTGGCTGGGCTGTAAGCAGTAACATGATGTTAGCCCTGATATGGCTTCAGTAGTTGGCTGGGCTGTGAGCAGTAACATGATGTTAGATATGGCTTCAGTAGTTGGCTGGGCTGTGAGCAGTAACATGATGTTAGCCCTGATATGGCTTCAGTAGTTGGCTGGGCTGTAAGCAGTAACATGATGTTAGATATGGCTTCAGTAGTTGGCTGGGCTGTGAGCAGTAACATGATGTTAGATATGGCTTCAGTAGTTGGCTGGGCTGTAAGCAGTAACATGATGTTAGATATGGCTTCAGTAGTTGGCTGGGCTGTAAGCAGTAACATGATGTTAGATATGGCTTCAGTAGTTGGCTGGGCTGTAAGCAGTAACATGATGTTAGATATGGCTTCAGTAGT
Organism: Monoplex corrugatus; assembly: GCA_030674185.1. Taxonomy (NCBI): domain Eukaryota; kingdom Metazoa; phylum Mollusca; class Gastropoda; order Littorinimorpha; family Ranellidae; genus Monoplex; species Monoplex corrugatus. The sequence goes on along the minus strand of CM060309.1, from coordinate 1,610,032 downwards.
TGGCTGGGCTGTAAGCAGTAACATGATGTTAGATATGGCTTCAGTAGTTGGCTGGGCTGTAAGCAGTAACATGATGTTAGATATGGCTTCAGTAGTTGGCTGGGCTGTAAGCAGTAACATGATGTTAGATATGGCTTCAGTAGTTGGCTGGGCTGTAAGCAGTAACATGATGTTAGATATGGCTTCAGTAGTTGGCTGGGCTGTAAGCAGTAACATGATGTTAGATATGGCTTCAGTAGTTGGCTGGGCTGTGAGCAGTAACATGATGTTAGATATGGCTTCAGTAGTTGGCTGGGCTGTAAGCAGTAACATGATGTTAGATATGGCTTCAGTAGTTGGCTGGGCTGTAAGCAGTAACATGATGTTAGCCCTGATATGGCTTCAGTAGTTGGCTGGGCTGTAAGCAGTAACATGATGTTAGATATGGCTTCAGTAGTTGGCTGGGCTGTGAGCAGTAACATGATGTTAGCCCTGATATGGCTTCAGTAGTTGGCTGGGCTGTAAGCAGTAACATGATGTTAGCCCTGATATGGCTTCAGTAGTTGGCTGGGCTGTAAGCAGTAACATGATGTTAGATATGGCTTCAGTAGTTGGCTGGGCTGTAAGCAGTAACATGATGTTAGATATGGCTTCAGTAGTTGGCTGGGCTGTAAGCAGTAACATGATGTTAGATATGGCTTCAGTAGTTGGCTGGGCTGTAAGCAGTAACATGATGTTAGATATGGCTTCAGTAGTTGGCTGGGCTGTAAGCAGTAACATGATGTTAGATATGGCTTCAGTAGTTGGCTGGAATGTGAAGTAAATCTGATGCATGCAGATTGTGTCATAACCTCAAGATGCCAGAAAAAAGTGACTTGGGAAAAACATTTACATTTGTAAACCTGGCAAGCTGTGCAAGTTGTTGTGGTCTTCCAAGTTTAGCTGTGGCAGTTGGCAAATTGCCAAATGTGTGGACAGTGTTAACACGCTTTAAATATATCAAGGCAACCAAGAAATGCTCATAGTTACTTCAGAAGACATTTATCTTTACCTGCATCAATTCTGATTGTAGGTTTGGCTGGATTCGCTTGACCAGTTCAGAAAGCACTCTATTGCTGACCATGGAGTACGAAATATCAGTACAGAGATGCACTGGATGGATGCTGACTCCCAGATAGTATATGATCTGAGTGGCCGTGTGGTCGGCCACACAGACAATGGGAAGATTTCTTCATTCAATCTTCTGTGTGGCTTTTGCTCTCACCGGTTTTCAAACAGGTAATAATTGTCTCTTTCTAACAGGTAATAATTGTCTCTTTCTAACAGGTAATAATTGTCTCTTTCTAACAGGTAATAATTGTCTCTTTCTAACAGGTAATAATTGTCTCTTTCTAACAGGTAATAATTGTCTCTTTCTAACAGGTAATAATTGTCTCTTTCTAACAGGTAATAATTGTCTCTTTCTTGTACATATATGACATCACTAATGTCATCCATAGAGTGCAAACAATCCGTGCCAAAAGCCTATTTGTTTGGGTAAAAGTAAAGGTCCTGGGGAAGTCAGGTGGTAGAGATCTTAGTTTTTGTCTGGGCCAGTATTATAAGGGTGTTTTTCTTCTCATTTCTGTATGGTCTACCACTCCTCAGGGGATAAAACAGCTGGATGGACTGGAGGCTGCATACACAATATTATTGAGTTTTGGATAGGAAGATGGGAACTCTACCTACAAGCCAATCAGGCCTGTACTTTACAGTGTAAAAGACCTTTATTAAATGTAAACAAATAACAGAAGACAATAAAGATACACTGTAAAAGACCTTTATTAAATGTAAACAAACAACAGAAGACAATAAAGATACAGTGTAAAAGACTTTTATTAAATGTAAACAAACAACAGAAGACAATAAAGATACACTGTAAAAGACCTTTATTAAATGTAAACAAACAAAAGACAATAAAGATACAGTGTAAAAGACTTTTATTAAATGTAAACAAACAACAGAAGACAATAAAGATACAGTGTAAAAGACTTTTATTAAATGTAAACAAACAACAGAAGACAATAAAGATACAGTGTAAAAGACCTTTATTAAATGTAAACAAATAACAAGACAATAAAGATACAGTGTAAAAGACCTTTATTAAATGTAAACAAATAACAGAAGACAATAAAGATACAGTGTAAAAGACCTTTAT